>JAXGGT010000169.1:7406691-7418204 GCA_035583425.1 Marsdenia floribunda | reverse complement strand
ATGCAATTAATTTTCGTGTCAAATTCAAGTTAAATTTTTTTCATAAATATAATTATTTTAATTCAATCAACATCTAATAAGATTACACGAATTTGACACCATTGTTATTGTACACACTCTTTAATTACTGTATGCATCATCTTAAATATTAATTTTATCCTTTCAGAATTTTTGCCCCCTCCCTCTCTCAATACAACATTAAAATGCATAAAAATAATTAAAATTACAACAAATAATATCAACTATTAAAATATATATATATACAAAAGATAGATTTTTAAAAACAATTATATTACTTTTTATTTTGCAATATTTTATTTTAAATTTTATATTTTAAAAAATAGCTTTTTGAATATGAACAGATCTCTTAAAAAAATTTCTTTATGATTGAATGAATATTTTTTAAGAATCTTACTAGAGCTAAACAAATCTCCTTCAAGAGTTCTATTAAGGATGAACTCTTATCTTTTAAGAGTTTTACAGGAATTGTATAAATTTTTTTAAAAAAATATTTATTTATTATTTTTATTTAAAAAAAAAAAAATCAATTTTTATATAATTATCTTCACACAATTTAGTATACTATATATGCCCTTTATATTATAAATAATTAATTTGTAGTAAATTCAATTGAAAGAATCTTTAATTCGTCATTGAAATTTTATAACTATATTAATTCATGCATTAATTCAGTTGAATGTTATTAATGTATTAAATTAATTAATATACATATATATATATATATATATATATATCATGATCACTAAACTAGATGGAGTATCATTATCATACATGGTACTCTAAGTAGTAATATTCTTTACATATTTTTGACTCTTTTTTCCCCAAAGAAATAATATCTCAAAAGACATTATTCAAATACTTAAAAAACAATCAAATATAATAAAGTATTACAATAAATATACATAATGAACTAGAAAAGGGACAAAATATTTAAGTTTTTTTTTTTTTTTTTTTTTTTAAATTACAATATTTTATTACAAAAATATATTTTTCTCAAAAGAAATTATACAATCCAAGCCTGAATTGTTCACGAAAGATTCATTCAAACTCAGTGCATCTCATTTAAAAAGTCTTGTTAAAATTAAATAAGTATCTTTTAAAATTTTAATTAAAAGGATAATTAAACAATCTCTTATATTTCTTTTAAATTTTGAGATATTTTCACCTTTTTAACGTATTTTAAATGCATGACTTATTGGATCATACGCCTTCTTGACTCTTACAAATCAATATATATTTTAAATAATTAAATATTTATTAAAATTAGTAAAATATGAGATATGAAAAATTGATAAGTTCAATTTAAAAAAATATTTTGATGAGATAAATCTCAAATTATTTATTTTAATTTTTAAATCATAAACAAATTTTATATTAGTGAAGTAAGTATAAAATTATATTTTAAATAATTTGAATTTTTTAATTATATTTTTAAATAATTTAGTAAACACAACTAAAATAAAAATAGAATAAAGAATAACGGTTATAAATAGTCTTTGATGATTGACCGTGATATGAACCTTTTGTTATTTTTTAATTGACAAAAAGTATAATAAATATTAAATATATGCATTTTTATCGAATTTCTATAAAAAAAATAACTATATTATTAACTTATAGTTTTGTTTAAAATTTAAAAAAAATTAAGATTTATCTCTGTGAAATAAAATTTATTTAAGACTAAATTTATCAAATTTTCTATTAGATATATATTAGATCATATTATAAAATTTAAATAATTTGAAATTTTTAATTCTATTTTTAAATAATTCAATAAGGACAACTAAAATAAAATAAAAAGAGAATAAATAATAACGACTATAAATAACTTTGACGATCGATGGTGTTATGAACTTTTTATTATTTTTTAATAAACAAAAAGTATATGAACCTTTTGTTATTTTTTAATTGACCAAAAGTATAATAAATATTGAATATATGCATTTTAATCGAATTTCTATAAAAAAAATAACTATATTAACTTATAATTTTGTTTAAAATTTTAAAAAATTAAGATTTATCTTTGTGAAATAAAATTTATTTAAGACTAAATTTATCAAATTTTCTATTGGATATACATTAGATCATATTATAAAATTTAAATAATTTGAATTTTTTAATTCTATTTTTAAATAATTCACTAAGCATAATTAAAATAAAAAGAGAATATATAATAACGACTATAAATAACCTTTGACCATCGACGGTGATATGAGCTTTTTGTTATTTTTTAATTAACAAAAGTATAATAAATATTAAATATATGCATTTTAATCTAAGTTCTATAAAAAAAAAAAACAAAACTATATTATTAACTTATAATTTTGTTTAAAATTTAAAAAAAATTAAAATTTATCTATGTGGAATAAAATTTATTTAAAACTAAATTTATCAAATTTTCTATTAGATATATATTAGATCATATTATAATATTATATTATATTAAATATTTTAAAAAAATATTATCTTTATATTATTTTATTTATATTAATCAATTTTGTAATATATTTCAATTTAACTACATAATTTATATTTAATTATTAAAATTTATATCATATATGTAATTATATTATTAATTAATTGTTTTAAAATATATTACATAATAAGTTATAATATAAATATAAAATATAAAAAATAATATTAATTTTTATAAGAAACCCAATTAACTAATATATGATGACGTAATATTGGACTTGGAGACTGATTGAACTCCTTATTAAACCGCCTTTCCCTTTCTCTCCCTAAATCTAAGTACTAGAATCTCTATTTAAAACATCCAAACAAATTCCATAGTTAGGGTTTTGTTTTCCCTCTCATCTGATAATTCGAGGCATCTTACTTCAATCTTTTTTTTTCTGTGCAATCGTTCTCCAGCAACATTGTGCATTTGCTGATTCATCAAATAGTTTTTAGGTCCATATATCGGTTTCGTGATTAATCGGAGGCAAAAACATTACTCAGGTGATGTACACGATCAGCGTGCATATATAAAACCTGCTATATGTATAGGTGATTGCAATTCGTAGATGTTTTTTTGTTTTTATACGTAGGCTGAATTGACGATAAGATGTTTACGGCCAAACATAGCTGCGTTGACGAACTCTGGTTTTATAATCGTTGATGTTAGAGATGAGTTACTATTATCATTGTCATTATGATTATCTGGTTTTGGTGATATTCATGGGAGGAAAATTGGTGGGCTTGCTTCGTCAATTTTCTTTGAATATATGTTGATGTTGATTATTTTCTGTGTTATTAATCATGTAATTGAAATATCGTGTTTTTCTTCTCTTCGTCATTCTGTTATAGCGGAAGGGAAGGATGAGGCTAGACCTTTGGTAGAATCACGTGTTTTTCATGGATCACATTCAATTAGTCATTTTTTTCTACCGTGATATCCTTCCATTCCTTGACCCAGAATCAATGTTTGAATATGCTATGCAAATAGCTCTTTATGTTTTCTAAATTTTGAAATTTCAAATGGTTGCAGATTGTGTTTAAAGGATTGATATAAAGATGTCTATTACTCAGATGAGGATAATAGAACTGGACGAGGGATGGAATTTCATGCAGGTGGGTATTGGAAAATTGAAGCAAATATTGGAAGGAAGTGCAGTGGCACAGTTCAGCTCTGAGGAGTACATGATGCTTTATACGTATCCTTTTATTTGGATGCCTGGGTGTTTTGTTTGTTTCAAGTTTTCTGGTTTCTCTCTACTTGTCCTATTTATCATCCCTAAAGTATAATTAGTATTAAATTTATGATTTAAATAAATCTTTTTGTATTTCTCCTTAATCACAAGGTCAGAACCATCTATAATATGTGTACCCAGAAGCCTCCTCATGATTATTCTCAACAGTTATATGACAAATACAGGGAGGCGTTTGATGAATATATTACCTCTGCGGTAAGAAACTTATTTCATTTTTCAGCTTATTTTTAATTTTGGATTACATTTTATTGCAATGTAAGTAAGAAGTATAATGTCCATTCCTGATCACAGGGCCCACTGACTCATTAAGTTTCTTTGCTCCATCACTAACATATTCTTTTACCACAACTGACTATGCGCCAATAAATGTTAAGCAATGCGAACACACCTGCTTTCCATTTCTTTGAGGTGGTCTCAATTGGTTTTATAACCAATAGCTAATTGTTAAGGCAGGGCGCGCTATTGTACCAGTTGTAGAACGCAGCTCCTTAGCAAGCAAGAGTGCGACACATGATAAATTAGATAAATTAGCTTTATTTTTATCTAGACAGAGGCATGACCCTAGGAAGGATACTTGTGTTGAAAGATTGAATTATAAGTACTATGTGAATGCACTTTCTGATTTTTGCAAAACAAATAGCTGAGCTGAGTTGGAATACTCTTACTGAAGGAATGGTTCTTATGACCCTATTGGGGTAAACTTGTTAGGTGATATGTATGATATGTGTATCTTCAGTGATGTTTGATCCTAGGATGTATTTTCAAAAGAGTATGCTGTGCTTGGTTTATCAGTTACAATCTGTCACTTTTGACCTACAAGTTAAACTATTTTTTTCATATCAGGTTTTGCCATCTTTAAGAGAAAAACACGATGAGTTTATGTTGAGAGAGCTTGTGCGAAGGTGGGCAAACCACAAGGTTATGGTGAGGTGGCTTTCGCGCTTTTTCCACTATCTTGATCGGTATTTTATTGCTCGGAGGTCAATCCCCCCTCTGCATGAAGTTGGATTGACTCGCTTCCGTGATGTGGTATGTCTCATTTGATTCATTTAGTTATTTACTGTTTGACCGTTAATTTTCCGGTATGCTAAACTTATAACTTTGATACACTCTTATTTGATTGTGTTTTATGTGATGACAGGTCTTCCATGAATTGAAGAGCAAAGTTAGGGATGCCGTTATCAGTCTGGTATTTCTTTTTTAAATATTGATCTGCATTTCTATTTGAAGGAAGTATTAGCTTAAATGCAACTACGTTTATGTACCAGATTGATCTAGAGCGTGAAGGAGATCAGATCGACAGAGCTTTATTGAAGAATGTGCTTGATATATTTGTTGAAATTGGGATGAGTCAAATGGAGTTCTATGAAAATGACTTTGAAGAATCCATGCTTAAAGACACAGCTGGATATTACTCTAGGAAAGCATCGAACTGGATTGTCGAAGATTCTTGTCCAGATTACATGTTGAAGGTAAACTTATTTCTGAACCATGTTTTTATTTTAATCGTGTCCTATTAAGTTTTAATGGAGATAAGCTCTGATTTATGAAAAAAAAAACAGGCTGAGGAGTGTTTGAGGAGAGAGAAGGATAGAGTATCTCATTATTTGCATTCAAGCAGTGAGACCAAGCTTTTGGAGGTTGGTAATTCTTTCTGTAATAAATTTAATTTTCCTGTCTTCTATTATTGGAGTTTTCTGTAATGTCTTGTGTTACTATTTGAAGCAAGTTAAGATTTTAACTTTTGAGATTTGTTTGGCATGCATCTTGCATATTAATTTATTTCATTATTTCAATTTAATCAATTTGTTTAGTAATTTTGATGGTAGTTTCTCAAGATAATTATTTGCATTGGTAAAATGATGTCATTACTTCACATTATTGCATCCTATAATCTGGAGTGAAATGTCAAAACTTACTCGATGAAGCAACCAGTCATTTACATAATCTGGTTTGCTGTTTGCTTACTCCCCTTGTCACTTGATTGACATTAGTCCAGTGCATATTCTTCTGATTTGTTTAGTGTAATGAGGTTTATTTCTTCTTACTTGTGTTGCAGAAAGTGCAGAATGAATTGCTGGTGATATATACCAATCAGTTGCTTGAGAAAGAGCATTCTGGATGCCGTGCTTTACTAAGAGATGATAAGGTATATTGTTGGTTTATTCATTTTTTAATGTGTTATACTGCCTCCATTTTCTAATTGTATATCTTTTAGTCTTTTGCACAAATATTAATAAGTCTTATAAATGCAAGTTTCTTATGGCTGTAATAATGTTTGCTTAATTTTCTCTCTCTCGTTAATGACTACAATGTTTTACCCCCTTTCTTCACCACCTTCGTAATTAAGATGAAGGATAGAATATTAAATGAAGTATTGTTTTGCAGACAGCCAAGTTACAAGAACTTACTGTTTTTTTGGATCCTTAATAGGTTGAGGATCTTTCAAGGATGTATAGGCTTTTCTCCAAAATCCAAAAAGGGCTGGAACCAATTGCAAACATGTTTAAGCAGGTTTGGGTTTATTTAAATCTTATCTAGGAAGTTTTGATGAATGATGAGAGCTCTTGTGGTAGTTGCCTTTGTCTGAAATTGATTGACTCAGACTTACTTTTCTTGTGGGGTGGGTTCAGCATGTAACTGATGAAGGCATGGTCTTGGTACAACAAGCTGAAGAACATGCGGGTAACAAGGTCAGTATCTAGATACATATAGGATAATTATTTGATGAAACTTGAGTTATTTTTTGTTGGTTACATAGCCTTCCTACTTCACTTCCTCTTTTGTGCAAAAAGAAAATGTTTTATTTTTATTTTAGTCTTTAACTGCCCTTGTGCACAATAAGAAGCTTGTAGTGATTTATTTGTTATTATTACTTTGAAAAATTGAGAAGCTTGTATTGTTTCTTTCTTCTTATTTGTACGTCTAGAGGATTTTTTCTCTTTATGAGCTTTATATTCATTTGTGAATTCATTATTTCTCAACTTTTGATCACATCACAAATGTAAAAAACTAACACAAAATTTACTGTAACTTCTTTCTGTTTCCAACATCTGACTGATATTTTATGCTGAATTAATTCTTTAATAGGCAGAGGGTGCTGGAGGCTCTCAGGAACAGGTAATATTCTGATATGTATTTTGGATTTTATCACGTAGTTATTTTGGGAGTACTCCGTGACCTCATTAATCTCCAGCAGGTTTTTGTGAGGAAAGTCATTGAGTTACATGACAAATACATGGCATATGTGACCAATTGTTTTTCAAACAATTCTTTATTTCACAAGGTAAGATTTAAAATTTAAATGTCTTTTTTTTGGCTTGGTACAAGCTGTTTACATCTGATGCTTAGTTCTTCAACATTTTAGGCACTGAAAGAAGCTTTTGAGGTTTTCTGCAATAAAGTAGTTGCTGGCAGTTCAAGTGCAGAGCTTCTAGCTTCATATTGTGATAATATTTTGAAGAAGGGGGGCAGTGAAAAATTGAGTGACGAAGCAGTTGAAGATACTTTGGAGAAGGTTGTTTTTTTAAAGCATTTTCGGCATTTTGGTTACGTACTCATAGGTTTAGTTCGTGTTTATTGAAAATTTTCTGGCCTCTCTTTTTCAAGGTTGTCAAGCTTCTTGCATACATCAGTGACAAGGATCTGTATGCTGAGTTCTACAGGTGATCTTTAGCTTTGAACTGTTTGGTTTGACTTTGGATCATGTGTATAATTATGAGGCACTAATGTTAATTTTATCAATTTGTGATCTTAGGAAGAAACTTTCTCGTCGATTACTTTTTGATAAAAGTGCCAATGATGATCATGAAAGACTTATTTTATCAAAATTAAAGCATCAGTGTGGTGCACAATTCACATCAAAAATGGAGGGAATGGTGAGTTAATATTTATTCTCTAACTCCTAGCTTCTGAGATCTTGCTCAATGTTGCTTTTTTTTTGGCTTCCAGGTGACAGATTTAACATTGGCAAAGGAAAATCAAAATCAGTTTCAGGAATACTTGAATGATAACCCAGAAGTTACTCCTGGGATTGATTTGACCGTTACTGTTTTAACTACTGGCTTCTGGCCAAGTTACAAATCATCCGATCTTAGTCTCCCTGCTGAGATTGTAAGTTTTGAATCTTAATGTTCTTTTTTCAAAAAAGAGTTTTTTTAATTACTAGTAAAATTTTCAAATTCTTACTAAATATTGTTTATATTATTATTCTGATGATGAAGATGAATCCCTTTCCTTAATTTCTCTTCAGGTCAAGTGTGTTGAAGTTTTCAAGGAATTCTACCAGACAAAAACAAAACATCGGAAACTTACATGGATTTATTCCTTAGGGACTTGCAACATAAATGGAAAGTTTGAGCCAAAAACTATTGAGCTGATTGTGGGCACTTATCAGGCTGCAGCTTTATTGCTGTTTAATTCTGCAGATAGATTGAGCTACTCTGAGATCAAAACACAGTTAAATTTGGCTGATGATGATCTCATCAGACTACTTCAATCTCTCTCGTGTGCCAGATATAAAATTCTAAATAAGGAACCTAATACGCGAACTGTGTCTCCAAATGACCATTTTGAATTCAATAGCAAGTTTACTGATAGAATGCGTCGAATCAGGGTGCGAGATTCTTAGCCTATGTTGTTTTAGAATTCTTTGTCAGTATTGAAATTTCAGCTTATTCCTTTTTCATTTTGGTTAATTGTGCATCCAGATTCCATTGCCTCCTGTGGATGAGAGGAAAAAGGTAGTTGAAGATGTAGATAAAGACCGACGATATGCTATTGATGCTTCAATTGTGCGTATAATGAAGAGTAGAAAAGTTTTGGGTCATCAGCAATTAGTGATGGAATGTGTTGAGCAATTGGGGCGCATGTTTAAGGTAAGCAACATATGCTATCATTTATGTTCTCTACATTTTTGGAATGTAGTTCGGTTTTAGTGCTATCAGTTTATCCGCCTAGTCATCCGTTTTGTAGTCCTGATTGGGAATGAACTATTCTATTTGTGCAGCCTGATTTCAAGGCAATCAAGAAAAGAATCGAGGATCTGATTACTCGGGATTACCTCGAAAGGGATAAAGAAAATCCCAACCTGTACAAGTACTTAGCGTGATCTGATGGCTGTTAGCCATATTTCAGATCCACCCTAATTTTTTTAAAAAAATTTTATCTACTACTTTAATTACTTTTTTTTTTGAGGGATCGAAAAAGAATTCCTTACTTAAATTTTACAGTTTACATCGATATTTTTTATTTTATAATAAAAATTTTATTATATAAATAAAAAATGTAATTCAATTAAATAAAATCTATAATGATAATAAATATAAAATATTTTTATGGGGAATGAAAAATGGTCCTTAACTCCAGCTTTTTTAAACTATAATCGATAGTTATATATATAATAAAAGTACTGTATTGAAAAAAAAAAAAAGGAAACTTGTATATATTTTAAACATTTTGAAAATTTTTTTTATTTGTAATGTAATTTAAATTTATAATATTTTATAGTTACATATGAAATTATTATTATTAATTAAACTGCAATTTTCTATATATTTAGAAAAAAAAAATTATATAATATCGTAATTTAGTATATATATATGTTTCTTTTATTTTTCCTAATAATATACTTTCCATTTTCCTTTTCTGAAACCAAACTATCTTGCAATATTAATGGGAGTTTCCCAATCCAAATAGGATTGTATTTGGAATATTTCCTAAAGAGATGCTGAGTTTCGTCCAAACCAGAATAGGAATAGTATGAGATTAGTGTATATATAAGAGGGGTTTGTCTCTTCTTTTCTAAAGAAGGAAAAAAATCAGCTATCCAATTTAGTTAATCCAAGAAGTAAATAATTCGGTTGAGTTGATACAAATATCAAACGTATTGGATCCTAATTGAGTTTTTGGATATGATTATTAAATGGGTTGAGTTTGAATTAATCAGTTTAATCTAAATACTGTATGTGAACCTAACACGAGTAATCCAAGCAATATTATATAACTACTATATAAATTATTAATTACATAATATTAATGAGAATAGTCATTATCATTTATCAATATATAAATATAAATAAAATAAGAATACACGAACTCAATTGTAATGTATATATTTTATTAATTTAAAATACATATGAGTTACAATCTCTATACATTTCCTCTTATTTAATCTCGATCTTTCTATTTATGTATGATTTTAAAAGTTATAGAATTTTTATAAAATTTTAAATTAAATTTTAAAACAACTACCATATAATTCATTTATTTTATAAAATAAAAAAAAAAATTATATAAAATTAACAGGGTATATATATATATATATTTAAAGATTTTTTTTTTTTTATAAAAAATAATTTATATATATAATATTCAAATTCATGATTCCTCATAATTAAAACTGTAACTAATTTAGTTACCTCACTTATAAAACATGTATACTAAGCTACTAAAAATATTAGGGTAAGAAATAATAATAATCTTTTATTAAAAATATACTTTTATTAATGACAGTTTCCCAATCCAAATAGAATGCATTTGGAATATTTTCCTATGGGGATGTTGATTTTCGTCCAAACCAGAATAGGAATAGTATGAGATTAGAGTATATGCAGGAGGGGTATGTCTTCTTCTTTTTTAAAGAAGGAAAAAAATCAGCCATCCAATTTAGTTAATCCAAATAAAGAAAATCAAGAAGATGGATCACAGCAACGATAATACAGCTCACCATCAACATCCTCCTCCACTGAATGAACTGCAACCTGCAACAACAGTAGAAGAGTGTGAGATTTGTGTTGTGTGCCAAAACGACTTCGTAGAAGGAAAGGTTTTGATACATCTTGATTGCAGATACGACTATCACTATGAATGCATAAGTCAATGGCTCTTATACAAAAACTCTTATTCTCGTACTATAATACCATCAGCTATTGAGCTTGACCATGATTGATTGGATTTTTAATAATAATAATAAAATTATTCTTTGAAATTTTTTTGTTATTCTTTTATCCAAGATTTCCAAATAAGATAAGGGGAAAAGAATATTTTTTTCTTTCTAAATTCTGGTTCCAAAAATCTCTCTTTCCCTCTTTCTGTTTTTTTACAATTTGATAGAATGTGGAGTTTGTAAACAAATACAATTTTTTTGAATATAGTAATTTTGGTTCTCTGAAAGGTTAAGGGAAAAGACTATCAGATGGGATTGATGGTTTGAAAAAAAAAAAAAAGCTCTCTTTTTCCTTTTTAAATTCTGGTTGGAAACAACTTTCAATTCTTTCCCTTTCTTTCCTAGCTTAAATTTGCGTCTCTCTCTGTTTTTTTTTTTCTTTTTTTTGAACTGAGTATTTGTAGAGATGCTGTTTTATGAGAATCATGGTAATCTGGAGGCTGTATAGCTAGTGTTTATTGAAATGCCTGAGAAGGATATAATTTCAGGTTCTTTCAAAGTGGTTAATTTATTGTCAGAGATGGTCTGGTCTTGTTTATGGGTGTTTTAAGGCAAATGAGGCTAGCATGGCGATTGTTGTTTTACCAGTAATTAGTGCCAGCAATTCATGGTTATGCCACTAAATAATGTTTGGAATTTGAATTCAACTTGCCCTTTCTCTCTAACAAGATGTCTGTGTTCCTTGAACTGGAGCTTTTCGAGAAAGGAAGAGAATTGCATGGTTTTACTTTCTAGAACAGGAAGGAATCTGTGATGATATATATATATGTATATATTTTTGTTACCGTAGATGTCTTCCATATAACATGGCCTGCTGCAGATATGTTGAATGA
>JAXGGT010000169.1:7390441-7406591 GCA_035583425.1 Marsdenia floribunda | reverse complement strand
ACTGCACAAAATAAAATGCTTCCACATTTTATAACTTTAGTAGTGAACAAACTAGAAAGGTAGTAGGACACCAAGTTTTTTACCTATTTCAGCCTTAAACCTAAAAAATCCAGGTCCAATAACCTCACTTTTGCAATCATAAACAGCATCCACAACCTGTAACTACAACCCCATTAATAGGCTTGGGCTTCATTATGTCACAGAAGAGTGATATAAAGCGTACCGGATCATTTTTTAAGAACTGAAGGACCCTCTCCATATCATGATCATCAATTGCACGACCAATCAATGCATGACGATTCCTTTGAATTAGAAATATAGCCACCTGCATATATATGTCATGGATGAGTCTTCTCCACATTGTTTATACATTAAACAGGTAAGCTAACCACAACCCCAATCAAACTGAGAGTATGTCTGTTGACATTCATCATAATACGCCTTGGTGCTAAATTCACCCAATATCAAGTAGTTTTTGAGCAGAGACACTATTAACAAAGAAAATGTGGATAAGGAATTCAACAAAGCCACATGCATTAGTCTAGAAGTAGAAGAATGCTCTAATGTTAAACAGGATACAGTTACCAATAAAAACTTGAGGTGCTCAATATTTTATAGAACTTGAAAATTGAAGGCTGTGCTATTTTCAACGCCTAAATAGAAAGACCTCCTTCCATTGAGGTCGAGTTTTGCTTTCTCTTCCTCCCCTGCTTTCTCTTCATTTCCTTCCTTCTCTTCCTTCTTATCTTCATGTCCATACCATCCTAGCAAAATAGGCTGAATTTCCTTAATGACAACTAAGGATTTCTTGACATCACACCAAGTGTCCTTGGGTGTAGTTTCAAGGAATGCCAAAACCTCTTCTTTATTACTCTCATGACAAGGAAAGTCTATTACCTTCACTCTTCCAACCATTTCACACATTTTATACACATCAGCATTTGAGTCCTTCGCAAAATCACCAGTAGTTTTAGGATAGAAAAATATCATGTACTCCTCTTTACTTTCATCTTCATTATACCCATAGTAGTGTAATAAACCACATACCAACCTAACACATATAGTGCTTTTTCTACAGTAATCTATAATACCAACTTTCCCCCCTCGTAAGACCTTGGGATTCCATCTACCAATTTCACACTGCCTCCGTAATGAATATGGTGCACGAATCGGATTTTTTGAGGAACGTATCGAGAGAGAATTGGATTTGGTGAAAAGCTCGTCATCTATAGCTAGATATCATTTACATGCTTACATAGTGTCCAAACAACAACCAAGAAATCATGCAGTCTAATAGCAAACATGCCAAACATGGAGAAAATTATGAACTTTTTTCCTTGGTCTAACAAAATCTAACAAACATGAAATTTGACACTACATTTCAAAAGGTACACTTACTATAGAGATATAGTATGGATCAACTTTTTTTCTTTGTCTAACAAAATCTATTTAACATGCATGAAATTTCACACTGCATTAAAGAAGGTACACTTACTATAGAGAGAGTATGGATCAACTTTCTCGTTGGTACGCTGAAGTTGCCAATTCCTTCCAGGTTGTTTTCTGTGATGAACATATCAAACACGTCTAAATGGAGCTGTCCACTTGCATTCTTCCTCAAAATCGGAGCTATTGTTGTTGTCACTCTCACTCCTGGAATCACGACCTCTTTTAGTCCCTCTTATTTTGTTGTGTGTTATGGTGTGATGGAGGAAGAAGAAGAAGAAGATATGAAGATGGCAGAGGGTTTGTCCCAATATCAGTGCTGGGACTGGGAGTGAGTGGAAGTTGAAAGGGTTTGATGTGTCTTGGTTTCTCCATTCTCACGTCTTTTCAGTTTCAATTTCAATTTTTTTTTTTTTTTTTGTTTAAAACCCCTCCCTGCATATACCATCTACACTGAACTCCTCCCTTTTGTTGAGCAACCTATTATTAAGCGATACAAATTAGATTTTTAATGGAAGTCTTCATAGATCAAGAATTTGGATGCTGATTATCATAATAGAGTCACCTACATAGAGGAAAGGGCATTTACATTGACAGAATGAAAATGCAAACATATTATGATTCCAATAAAAGTCATTTTCCCTTTCTTCATTCCAATAAACAGAAAACAACCAAATGCTTTGTTCTTCAACTTAGACAACATTAGTTGCTGCAAAAAAAAAAAAAAAAAAAAACTATCATCTAACCAAACTGCACCAATTTTGCCCACAAAAGTCTAAAAGCTAAATTTTGCCTAGAAAGACTAACCTTACAAACACAATAACTAGCACCAAATTTTGCCCAAAAAACAACGATTAAAACACCCACATGCATCTATAATTTTCCTTTTTTCTCTGTTCGATTTTCTTCTCTTCTTCAAGCTTCCTTATTTTCTTCAGCAATCCAGGTATGACAATGGAAGTTCTTCCTCCCATTGGAGGATCCACCCAACAAAAGTACTCACAACCCTAAATCTGAAAATTGATTAAGCACACAGTGTATACATATATCGATTTAAAGAATAAATTGAGGCACCTACCAAAGCTTTGGCACACCCAAAAAACCCCCTACCACGATTAGCATTGGTCTAAGAGATCTTTATAGCAGGATTTCCACATTAGCAATTCTATTGATGCATGGTTGAATTACCCATTTCATTTGCCTTCTTCTTGTCTTCTCGAAATGAATTTGACAAATTTTTCAAAAATCAACGGGTTGAAGAAACCCGTTGTTTAAATGAGAATTATAAAAAATAAAAAAAATAAAAAAAAAAAGTTAAATAAATGAGATTTGATTTTTTTTTTTTTTTTTCAAATGGAATTAACGCTTTTTGCCCCTTATTAAATGGTCAACCACACTAGAAATGCCAACTCTTTGAGTTAAGATCAAAATGTACCAAATTATGTAATATTTATAAGCAAATATATTAGAAAAAAAAAATATTTAGAACCAAGTTATCAAAAATTTAAATATTTGGGACTAAATTTGTCAATTTTCCTAATCTTTAATTTCGAGATTTTATATAAATTAATAATAATCATAAAATTTTGTCATATAATTGAAAAATTGGTCGATTTAGTCTCTTATCTATTTTCAATAATTAACATAGGTCCACAATCTATTTTTTTAACCTGCTAAGTCCCATAACTTTTTACGACCTGCCAATTAAGTCCTTCCAACAAAAATTTTGAATTTTTCAGCCAAATTTCATCACGTGCCGGCCACGTGATGAAATTTTAGGGGTAATATCGTTCGCCCACTGTTCATAAACCTAAAAATTTTAGAGATATTTTTGTATTGTCCCATATTCTTCCATACTCCAAATGCTCCAGTGCAAAAATATCCCTAAAATTTTTGGGTTTTTTAACAGTAGGCAGACGATATTACCCCTAAAATTTCATCATGTGACCGGCACGTGATGAAATTTGGCCGAAAAATTTAAAATTTTTGCAGAATGACTTAATTTGCAGGTTGTAAAAAGTTATGGGACTTAGCAGATCAAAAAAATAGATTGTGGATCTATGTTAATTATTGAAAATAAATAAGGGACTAAACCGGCCAATTTTCCTATAATTTAATAATAACATTTTTTATTCGAATAAAAAACAATTATATTATTATTTTAGATTGAACTAAAAATTAATTAGTTTAAGATATTCAAGTATAAATAATAATAATAATAATAACTGAAGAAGAAAAGAATAAATTAATTATTATTATTTAAAAAAAAAAAATAAAAAAAATTGGGAGATACTTTTTTACCTTGTCTCAAACTTATAAACTCCCTTTTATAGGTAAGACTACTATTTTAAAGCTAAACCTTCTTAACATAAATTAATTATTTTTAATTCTTATTTTATTAAATTTTCATACTTTTGATCACTTTACTATTTTTTTTATTTTACTGTTTTAATTATTTTAATTAATTATTTTATATTAATATCTTAGAATTAATTCATATTTATTTTAATGGACAAGTTTTAAAATGTAATAAAAAGAACTAAAATGATAAAATAATAATAATAATAATACAAAGACCAAAAAAAAAAAAAAAAAAAGCTTATAAATACTAAAATAACCTTTTTTCTTTTTTTTTTTTGAAATTAAAATAACAATTAAAAAAAAAAAAAAAAAAGTAAGAAAACCTACATTAATGTCAGAAAAATAAGTAACATTTGTATTATCTTGGAAATACATAATTAAAATTTAACTATAATTTTAACTTCATAAAAAAATTAGTAATTAATTTTAAATTTTAATATTTCATATTAATTAAATTAAATAATATTAATATTTTTATAATCAATTTAACAAATTAATATTCAGGTAACGTTTTCAATTTGCGTAAAATTATAATTATTGAACTCATCTTAACACAATTACCACCAAATTTAAAACGAAAGCAGAAAGAAGGGAAAAAAAAAAAGAAGAGAAGTTAATTTAAACAAGGAAGACTATATACAGTTTGAAGAGTAGGGAGAGAAGTGCAGGGTAATCTTTATGGTGCCTCAATATACAAACAAATGTACAATAAATGAACAAACACATTCCCAAGTATATATACTTAACAAAAGAATAAATTGGCGCCTCCTATTTATCTACGTTATATCCACAAGCTGCAAGCCTCCAACTCCTTGCATCTTCCTCCCTTTTTTTCCCCTGAAAAATGGGTTAAAAAAGATCCTCTGAGCACGGAAAAGGTGAGAGTAAAAAGCCATGGAGAAAAGGAAAAACAAAATGGAGAGACGAGAGGGAAAATTATGGGTAAAACAGGAGAAAATGGGAACCTATGCCAAACTTGTGCAGATAAGCAATCTAACCTGGTGGTCAAAATGAAGTTCAGAAAAATCTGAGGCGGGAAACACGTCACTGGTGGATGATGGATTCTTCCGAGATTATCTGCTACACTGAATTGACTGCAGAAGAGAGAGAGAGAATGTAGTCCAGTTAGAAAGTCTGGACATGACTGGCCATCATCAACTATATTTTCATGTTCTAACAATAAAACATGCATTATGAAAGAATCATATATAAAATCCATTTGAGGAATGTATTGAAACAATAATGATTCAACCATACAGTATATACATACACAAGGTTCAGAAAACCGGACAAGTCATCCATGACATACGGTAGTTTAACATACAAAATATTATCTAGTATTTCATATATATATGTGTGTGTGTGTGTGTGTGTGTGTGTGTTTTTAATAAATAGAAATAATAAGTTACATTTCTTAAAATACAACTAAAGAAGTAATTATCATGCCAAAATATCATAAATTCCATATAATCACCAAGTGAAATCATGAAAAGAATAAAAGATTGATTCTTTTTTTTCTTTTTTTTTAAACAAAATATTGCAATTTTTATTAAAATTTTCCAAAAGGTTTTCACACTTTTTTTGCCTGTACTAGCAATTTTTTAATTTCACCAGTTTATACTGAAGCAGATAACTTGGAACCATGGTACACAATGCTGTTTCAACATATTATTTATCTGTATCAATACTAAAGACAATTATCTCAACTGGGAAAAACAAAAACTCGTATATATCTGCAAAGAAACAAAAATGGCAAACTTAAAACATAGTATATGCTGAAAATTAAGTGCAAAACGGTTACCTCAGCCTGCAATGGTATGACTTCCACAGTAGATACTCCAGTGAAATTGCACACTGACTGAGATTCAAAGCTCTGGCAGTCCTCATCCTTGACTCACCAGGAGATCTAAAAGGAATTCTTATGAAAAATTGATGTGTTTAGAGAAACCCAGGTGCCTAAAACAGAGGTATATCTCCAGATATCTTATTTCCCATTTGTGCAGAATTATGTTTTTGAACACCTCTGCAATTGTCATTTCTTCAACCTTCCATATGTGTGTACAAACTATATATCCTCTGGCTCAGGTCTTTTATATACCTTTATGACCTTGGCATTCTAGAACCTTATTCTAGACAATAGCAGCCATAGCCACATCAAAGAATGTGCAAGAAATTGCAAATCCAACTAACATTGTACACATTTACAAGGTTACTGACTCGATGGAACTCAATTCATTAAATGGATGACCTGAGGACTGTCACCCACACAAGTGCTACCAATTGTTTCTTCCTTATTGGGAAATGGAGTAAAAAATTGGCATATGCTTTTCCATGGTTATCATTACTTAACTTGTTTCTGTAAGTTCAGCGATTGATTGCTTCCATTGCCACCCGTACAAGATGTAGCAACCTATCAATATCTTGAAAGTTGAAATCAAGGGCCCTTTTAACAGAAGAAATACCCTCTCTACTTTCGGCCTCGCCAAATCTTGCTCTCGATTTCCTAGAGGCCTCCATCGCAAAACTAACTTCCTGTGCCTGCAAAAGGTAAAAATGTAAAGATTTAACCACTAAACAAGGAAATGAGCAAATCATAAAAGCTTTGTATCTTATCTTAATAAATAAATAGCATTAAAAATCCAAAAAAATATTGAGGTCACATGTGGTGGCGGCACATAAAATTTACTCAAAAGTTGGATGTTCCCCAAGGTCTCTTCTAAAAAGGGTCAGGGTAATACAGAATTCAGTTGAAGAAAGTACAGTTGGGAAAGACCACTCAGAGATCTTCACCAAAATTAAGCCCTCAATTTACCTGATCCCCTATCGATTGTACTTCTGATCATCCAGGATCCCCATATGGGGACTTATTAGTTCCCTTCAGTCACGTGTATAATATAGAGCATTTTCAAAAATACTATGACATGATCTCATGAGTTGTGAAAGAATATTCTTACAATTGAACATTTAAAAATAATTTTTAATGAAGATTCAATGGCAGGAGGCAGGGTGGACCAATAGCCGACGAGCGTACTTACAAATTTAATCAGCTGCATACAGCTAGAACGAGTTCGGGCTGTCAAAACATGATTCCCAGTAACTTGCGGAGAAGCAACACCTTTTGGAATCAAAGGCTTATCTGCAGTTGCTGGATTGTTTAAATTATCAATATCTGATGCAGAAGATGAAGGAGATTCACCTGATACAGGAGCATGATAGCCTCATAAGTAGATAGCCAAAACTGGAAAGGGGCACTTCAGATCATACAGGGAGATATGTTGACATTCTAATTTGAAGGTATGTTTAAACATTTCAACTCTTGAAATTGCAGCAGTCATTTTGTAAAATTTCTGTTTAGGGAACAAATATTGATTTTTTCCTCTTCATTGTATATCACAAGTTTCTCCTGTTCTCCAATGCATACAGTGGTCAAGAAAGGGGAAGAAAAATTCTAGCTTCTTCTCTTCCTGCAATCAGATACGTCTAGTTCTCCCATAGAATATATTCCTTAGTACATGTTACCATTTTAGCAAAGAAGTTATACATTTTTTAATAGATACATACAAATTTGGACCACACCTACAAATTACATAACAGTCTATTTCCTTATTAGAGTATCATATCAGATAAGCATCAAAAGGTCATTGATTTATTGTATTACCTGTAGGAATAATTTGCAGCGCTGCTTGCAACTCATTCCGATCTCTGCTAGCATTTGTATGCGAGGTGTAAATTACTCGCATATATGCAACCTCCACACATTTGTATGCCAGAGCTGCTGCAGCCAAGTCTTTGGATTTTTCATATTCATGTGCACAAAACCTGTGAAGAGACAAAATAAGGAGCAAAGAAGGAAACAAGATGAATACTTGGACATTGCTGCAAAATTATTCCTTCATTGTATTTAAAACTACAATGCTGCCTGTTTGAATAAACCAAGATGCTGAAAACTATCCATAATAGGTAAAAAGATTTTTCCTGTGCAGGGAAGAGACAGGTGGCATGAGGTACAATTATAAAGCACAGACTTACAAGATATTTTTCTTCTTTTAATAAGGTTGGATAAATTTCATCTTGCACTAAGAGTATAATCTATGCCAAATGAGGAACCTTATTTTGGTTCCATGGAACAATTAATGGTGATTTTAAAACATTCTGGGGGCTCCCCCTGGTACAAGCGGTGACATATGCAACAATAGATTTGTATGAATTCCCATAAAGACAAATCACTGAGAAACCAAATGTCTCCAAGAAAGGAACTAAAAAGAAACTTGTATTCACTTACTCGCACAGCTTTGCAGTGCTACTATAAATTTGCCTGGACTGAATCATCTCATTATGCTTGGCATTTTCGCTGCCAGAAGATTCCAATAAAGAGGCTCCATGGAGAAATTTAAGAGCTGCTTGGAAATAAAGTCCTGTGCTCTCTGTTGACCCAGAATTCTGCAACAGAAAGTGAAGTTGATCGAACCATGACATAAGAACTGGAAACTAAATTAAGCATGAGAATCAATACAAATTATTATAAACCTTAAGACGATCTGCCAGGTGCTTCAGGTCTTTTGCCTCTTTAACAGCATTGGTAACAATTTGATTTGAGGACTCCTTTCGGACAGGACTTCGGGCGTCAAGCTCACGGCCCTTCAGTGTTGGTGGAGTAAGATTTCTTGTATTAGCTGGTTGGATTCCGTTCTGCTTTTCAACCTTTTTACTTTGTTTTGACACTTTTGATGCATCGTCATGTTCAGATCCATTTTCTCCATTGTCCTTCTTCAATTCAACAGTCGGCTGGGAACATGTCATTGCCTCACTTTGACCTCTCACTGAAGGTTGCAATGAGTGTGACTTCGCCCTTTGAGAGTCCTCAATTCCTGTTTTTCCAGAATGCAGCTTCCTTGATGTTCTTTCAATGTCAAACTGTCGCTGAACATTCTGCATTGTACTTTGGCCAGCAGGAACCTCTGGCCTAGCACCTGGACCATTCTGATGAATATGATGACTCTCCTCTTTGCTGATTTCCCTATTCCCTTTCCCAGCAGAATCTTTCTTACAGGAATAACTCTTTTCTAATCTTTCAGAACTATTTCCAGTTTTCTCTAAAAATTTGTTTTTTCCAGTCCTTGCTTTCTCCTCATACATAGACCCATCATACATCTCAGCATCCTTAATCTTACAATTGTCAAATCCAGCTCTTGAACCCCTACTCTTTTCTTTAGACCTGGAGGAAGATCCCTTGCCAGACTTTTTTGATTGAGAACCATTACTAGTATACTGGTTATCATTCCTTTTCCTTTCATCACAACTTTGCTCTGAAGTCTCTGTCAGGCCAGCAGTCTGATTATCTTGATATTGTGGGTTACCACTGCAATTAGGAACACCCTGAGCTGCAGGAAGAGATGTGCACTCTACTTTACCTCTTCCATTTGGTACATGACCCAAATCCCCACCTTGGAAATCAATCACAGAGGATTCATGCGATCCATTTTGCATGACATTGTGAGAATCATCTTTCGTCTTCCCAGATCGATCACTCCCACCCATGTCTGCACCATTGATAGATCTCCTTGGGCTAGCTGTGGCAAAAAGATCATCTTTAGATCCAACATCTTTTCTAGCCTGGCTAAATTTATCTGTAACAGGAATCCTTAAAGGAGATGAAGAGACTGATTCCACTGGAGAACCTTTCATTTCCCCCCGACTGGCTTTACTGCGATGCGAGCCAGACAACCTTGAAGAGCTTGAAGTGGTAGCCACTGCGTGCTGTACAGAGCCTAAATCCCTTCTTAAAGAATCTGGAGCATCTATGCTTCGCCCAGATGGAGTGCTACCTAGATCCTGCCCCATTTCCCGGTCCTTAGTACCTTGAGCAACCTTCCTCCCAGCAATCATAGTACCTTGGCTTCTATTGGAATCTTTTCCCTCAGACTTTGATACTCTAGTTTTCTTATCTTTCCTCTGGTCATATTCATGGGATTCTTCCAAGAAAACCCTGCTTCCTTGGGAATGATGTCCTTCACTAGGCTGGGGCAGATCACTAACACTAGGCTTCTGATGGTCATTCCCTTTCCTTTTCTTTGTACAAGCATTGGTGCCTTTGGCCATGTGAAGTGAACTATCATCTGAATCAACAGAGATTTGGGCTTCTGGCTTTTCAGATGAGACTACGTTCTTCTTCAGATCACCTTTTAAATCCCTAGAATGACTGCTATGGGAGTGACAATCCTTCCATGATGCAGTGTTTGGGAAACTCCTATTTGAGCTACAAACTGCTTTTGAGGAAACCCCAGCCTGGTCAGAAGTGCAATTCTCATCCTTAAGAAATACATCTTCTGTCTTCATTTTCTTAGAAGCTCGTGTTGCATCTAAATCATTCTCCCTCTTGTTCTTCATCTTCGCCCTCATTCCCTCACCTGTGAACATATCATGTTATAAAGAAGCACATTTAGAAGAAGTTCAGAAACAATTTTTTTCCAAAAGAAAGAAAGAATGTATAATTTTGTTATGATTGTATCTGAACACTTGCTGTTAAAAAAAAAAAAAAAAAAATCTACGACAAGCATGTTCACATCTCACTCACATATTTACTCTTAAAATTTTCAGAAACCTCCTATACGTGTTTATGCATCCAGAAACACGTGCAAAGTTGTCTTTACACAAATATCATATGCAATATACTAAAAATCATACCTTCACGCTGGTATGTAAATTCGTCCAGTGAGGGAGAGAGATCTACTTCACTCGATTTTCTACACTTTGAAGAGTCCTGAAAGTTGTTCTTCAGATCTGAAACCTGTACAGAGCTATCCAATTTGGTTGCATTTGTCAAATCTTTTGGTCCAAATTTCTTCTTCCCACCAGATGCTGTAGGTTGCAACCCAGAATTTTGGGAACCTTCAGAAGATCTCCTGGCATCCCCTGAGGACATTCCCGACAAAATCCCACCAGGATGAGGACGCTGATTATGTTGACTCTGAGCAGTAGAAGCCTGAGTGTGGTAAAGAGCCCTCAATGCATTTGTTGTCTCCTCTTCACTGATGCTGCAATGGTTCATTCCAGGCCTAGAGACAGGGTAAAACAGTTAAACATAAACTTTGAAACAGTACCAGCAAATTCCTGTGCCCACATACAAAGTAATGTGTGTTAATTTCTGTTCTCTAGACCTATTGTCTCATGGCATGTATTCTCACAAAGTATCTGACAAATTTTAATCATCTAGGACATGCTGGTTACTCTCAGTTGTGTATCTATCACTCATATATTAACTGTAACGGTAGCCATGACACATTGGATAAAATCTATAGTGCTATAATTCTAATAATTATGATGGAAAGAAAAGAGAGATGTAAACTGCAGCAGTAACTTACAGCCAGTTGAGCATACTACAGAGCCAGTTCTCAGGAAGAGATTCAGGATTTGTACCAACTGGCAGAAGCCGCCATGCCTGACATTTATCACAACACACCCAATCCTCTTTGACAAGAGGAGCTGCCATTGTTGGAGCTGCATCTGAATTAGGTGCTTTTCCGGCAAGGCGGGGTACATATGAAGGTAACCTAGGATGATCCTTAGATGTAGATTTCTCCTCTGTTGTTTTTCCTGTAGGTCTCTCCTTCAATGTGCCATTGGATTCTGACGTGCCTTTCTTCTCAACAAACTCAGAGATTTTGCTCCTCCCTAGAGATGGCATTTTCTGGGAAGCAATTTCATCAGCTTCCTCTTCCAGTCCTAGATCCCCAAAAAACTCTTTGCATCTATCAGTGGCTTCTAAATCTGCCTTTTTCAGCTCCTCCAGATCACTTTTAGACGAAATACTATTTGAATATGTCTTTTTGCTTTTAGAGCCCATAGATGAAGTAATAAGTGGAGCATCTTCTGGACACTCCACATCTGGGACAACGAGACTTTGACTTCCTTTTGATTTCTTTTTGGCCCCAGAAGAAAACTGCTGCTCTCCAGGAGCCAATTTCAAACTGTCCTCATTATGAGAAGTGACTTTGCGAGCAACCTTTTGCTTTGAAGTATCTGTAACATATCTGTTCACAGGATTCCTTTCTTCGGATATATAAGATTCAGGTTTGATCGAAAGCTCAGCCCTTCCTTGTTTATGATTGACTTCTTTTGTGTGGCAAATTGCATTTTGATCAATCCAGTTTTGTTTTCTACTCTCACAGACAGTATCTGATGCATCAAACTTTCTATTGAATCTCTCAGCTGTACCATTTTCTGGTAAAGCTACAGGCTGTAAGGGTTCCTCTTCAGCTACCTCAGAGGATGAAGTATTTGTTACCCTACTTCTAGCTGCAGCCTTGGAATTGGTAACCGACTTAACAGGGTCTTTTACTGATTCTGCAGCATCCACATATGAATTCGACAAAACTGGGAGTTTCGAAGTAGTTGAATCAAGTTCTTCACCAGCACAATTATCAACATCAAATTCCTTTTTTGGTGCAAGTGTGCCATCAGTGATTTCTTTGCTGTTATTATTTGACCGTTCTATCAAAAGGGCACTTATCTCTTGTGACTTTGGTTTCTTCTCACCAGTAAATTTACCATTGCTTATTCTTGAATCATTTTTTACCATCCGAGAATTCCCTTGGCATGCCTTAGTAACGTTTTTTGATTTACTCCTCCCTGAAGCCCATTCCTTTTTAATCAAATGCACAGTTTGATCAGAAAGAGGGGATAGCAATTGGCTTCTGCTAAAAGGTATAGATGTCATGATCTGCACCAGAAATACATTGACAAAAGGTTACCAAAAGCCACGTGATATGTTAAATATTAGACACCAGAGAATAACAACTAACCCGAAGAATACTGGTAGGAGATTCATGCGGATTTTCCAGTGGACCATGATATAACCCTTCACTATCCCCAGGGCTATCATCAAACGATGACGAAGGAGAGACATCAAGGCCAAGCCCACTATAGATATCAGCATTTCTACGAGTAGACAAATCATCTGTGCCAACTTTGATGCGAAACTTCAGAGTTTTCTGATCTGGAAAACTGGTGCACCTCTGAACCTCATTTGTAGCCAACTCCTCACCATGAATAGAGGGAGCAGAGACATCCTGATTTAACCTCTGATTTCCAGATGGAGGCTTGGGCACTGGCATAAAATTTGAAGAACTCACTCCAGGCCTCCCTGGTAAAGAGGCACTTGCTAAAGAAATTGAATTATGTCGATCACCCTGTAAAATGTCCAATCCAAAGTATTACAGCTAATCACTGAATTTAGCTATAAAACATTGGAATTGTACTCCTAACCACAAAAATCTACCTCAAGATGCATATTATTTGGGGATCTTGTAGGGCGATTATATACTTCAGGTGAGGTCTTTGGACGACACCCGGTAGGCGACCGCTGATAAGTAGGTAAAAATGAACCATACCCACCAAATTTTGCTCCTGTCAAAACATAGGAATTATGAATCATCACTTCATACCATTATGTTAATGCATATAATTAGGAGCTTTTCTATAAATTTATTGTTCTTCATACCCAAATTCTCAGCAGATACTCCACCTTCAAAATCCTTTTGAAAATGTCCCAATACATCTTGAAGTTTCTCATCCTTCAAATAGTGCAAAGTAAGTGAGAGCTATTGCATGGTAAACCCATAAACAACAGCAGAAACCAATCATTTATAATGATGCTTCGAAAACAGACTCTCCTTTAGTTTTTCTAGAGCTTATGCATGCATGAAATAAGAGATATAAACTGAACCAACCTTAATTACACTTCCTCGTTTGATCTCTTAATTATTTTCCCAAAATCATATAATCTCGACTTCATATTTAGTATTTAGAACATCCAAAAACGTAGAATATATCGAAGTACAAGATGTACAACCTATCCACTATTGATATTTATTATTCTTAAGAAGATTACAATAATCTCAACAACTTATTTACAATACAAACTATTAGCAATCCTAAAACTCAACAGCCATTAAAGTGACTTTTATTACTGGTCAAAGTCCCAATAAACACTCTTATTCACACTGATTTAACTAAACAATTAGCTTGCTCAATAGAGTACTAGAATTAAAGAAGTAGAAAAGGAAAAGAGAGAGGAAAAACAAAAAAAACAAAAAAATTTGACAACGGTAAAGTTCACAGAAAGTACAGCTCTTCTTTTATAGCAACTTACTGAATAACTGAAACCTCAAATCTCAAACAGGTATAAATTCTCACTGGAGACAGATTCTAAAAATGTACCAGAGAACTTGCATCCAACAAATTTTCAGCTATTCCCACTACGAGACAAAATAAGATCAACAACAATATTTGTCATGGGATGAAGATGAAATGTAAAAATAGAATAGCTTACGATGTAAGAGAGTGCAATATCAGGGTCAATGGCAGAATCATCCTCCTCGTTCTGGAAACATGCTTCTCCTTCTTCCAGCTCAGCCTCTGCCATCTCTTCGCCCCCGAAACTAAACTCTACCCCCTTCCTCCCATTCCTACTCCCAACAGAAATCATTAAAAAGAAAACCCCCTTCCCAAAAAAAAAAAATCAAAGCTTCAAATTACCCCCCTTAAATTCAGGAACTCCTTCCTATTCCAATAAAAGCAAGGTCCAAAATACCCTACACCCATATCACAAAATCAAGAACCCAGAAAAACCCCATTAAGGATTTCGTTTGACTCGATGAAGAACTTAGATTCCACCTCCAAACAAAACTTTATTCAGCATAAAAATAAATAAATAAATAAATAAAAATCAAACAACTCGTTCTCGGGAGCTGAACTAGAAGATCCCCGAAGAGAATTGATTGATATTGAAAACAAGCAACTCGGATCGTTCCCTTTTTCCGATCTTTGAAGTTCAAATCGATGTGCTGAAACAAAGACAGAGAGAGAGAGAGAGAGAGAGAGAGAAGAGAGAGAAGCAAAGGAAGACGAGAGTTTTTTGTTTTGGTGTATGGCAGCCGCGTTTGTAATTTGTTTATTGAAATATATTTCTATTTTTTCACCAGAAAATATATTAGAAAGTTTTATTTTATTACTATTATTTTTTTTTTTTTTTGTTGATAATTATTTTATTACTATTATTAATATTATTAAGGAGAAGGCTCCTAATCCTAATCCTATCTAAAAGGATACAGATCCATCTAACCAAAGCCTAACCATAATTATTATTATTATTATTATTATTTCTTTTTCTTTTAACGGCGGTAGATTTTTCTGTCATCACAACCGCTTTGGTTCAAGAAACTCTAATTTTAGTAGGACTACACTACTAACAAACAAACTACTCTCCTAATATCCCGGACGCCTTCCATGGAGCGTCAGCAACACGCGGTATACAACTTCTTTCATATGTATTTTTTTAGTTAAAAATATTAAAATATATTTTAATTTTATTTTCTTTCGTAATAATAATTAATAAATATGAATTATATATTATTAATTTTAAAAAATATTATAAAAAATATATATATCAACAAATATTCATTAATTCACTTATACTAATTAAAAAATTCAAATATTCTTTAAAATATTTACGTTTATGTAATTATATATATTTTTTACATATATATAATAATATTATTTTATTATTTTACTATTAATAAAATTAGATGAGGTAAAATTATTTTTACCTCATATATATAAAAATAATATTATTTTATTATTTTTATTAATAATAAAAATAATATTTTTATTATTAATAAAATAATATATAATAATTATTATATAATAATTATTTCTTTAAATCAAAATATACAATAATTTTAACATTGTTTCAAATATTATTTTAAAGGATGTAAAAAATTATTTTATTATTTTATTAAATAGTCTAATTGTCAAGAAAGCATAAATAACCTCATTTATGACATGAGAATTCATGAGTTGGAGACATATGATGTAAAATTTAAAACTTAAAAGTGGGTCAAAATTTCAAAAAATAGTCTAAAATTATTGAAAAAAAAAAAAAAAAAAAACTGTTGTTTTCACCTGTCAACTTGGGGGCGTGGTGCGTAGCGAGTGAGAAGATATTTTTACATTATCTCTATATCTGATTTTTTTTTTTAATTAAAAAAATATATATCCTTATCAAAAAAGGAAATATATATATATATATATATATATGTATGATTGGTTTTTTTGTTTTTGTTCTTTTTTTTGACCTTTTTCTTTTCTTTTCTTTTACTTTCTTTTAAAACAATCATCTGTGTATATCTGATTGAAGGTGACAAGACATTTTTAACCGTCAGTACCAAACTCTATATATATTTTTAATTTACCTCAGTGTATATATAATATAGGCAAATTGGCACATTTAGTCCCCAAACTATTGGCAATTGGTGGTTAAGGTCCCCAAACTATTTTTTTGGTG
>JAXGGT010000169.1:7380235-7390341 GCA_035583425.1 Marsdenia floribunda | reverse complement strand
TTTGAATAGTTTGGGGATCTATTTCACCAAAAAAATAGTTTGGGGACCTTAACCACCAATTGCCAATAGTTTGGGGATCAAATGTGCCAATTTGCCATATAATATATATAGATATTACGGTTGCAGTAAATCTTGCGGGTGTTAGTTACTTCCAACGTGATTTACAACGAGTTCACCCCATACTTGCACGCCATGAGATTATACCGTAACGCGTGTTAATGCTTCCGTGGCACACTCGTGGTCCTCGTTTGGACAGATAGACATTTCCAATATGTATATATATATATATTTATATACATTACTGTTTCAAAATAAAACTTATTATTTATAAATAGATAATTGCTTTTATTTTTCTTTTTTCTAAATATTTAATTTTAATGCATATTTAACTATCTATTATTAAATAACTAAAAAGTTAGATAAAATATTTTAAAATTTTAAAATATTTAAATTGAAAATTAATTAAATTTTAAATGAGTTAGAATCCCTTAAAAAAAGGAGTTAGAATGTTCATCGAAGTTTAAAAAACAAATTTGTTTTCTTGCAATAATAATAAATAAATGCACATACATTTTTTTAAAATAATAAATAATTAATTGAAAGAAATTTTAAACAAATATTACTTATTTCGTTTTTTTATTTATTATTAAATAAACTTTTGCGCTCATTAAATATATATATATATATATATATATATTAAAATTGAAATATTTTATTTAAATATCTATAAAGTATTAATTAAAAAACATAGAGAAAAATTAATAATAATAATAAACACTACATTAATGACAAATAAAAAAAATAAACTCATAATATGATTAAATTGATAATAACAAAAAATATTTAGCTTAATTAATAGCATGATCATATATTCATAATATTTTTAATAAGAAATTGTAAATTAATTAATTAATTTTGTAAAGTAATAAATAAAAAATATCGTAATTTTTTTTTTTTTCAAATGAGTAAAAAATAATAATAATAATAATAAAGAAAATCGACGGAGAGACTTGTATGGGAAACTCCGGTATGGTTGCAGTTAATAGTAATAGTAGTTTGACCCGGAAAATGTTGAGCGTTGGAAGTTGAAAAGTCATACAGAAGACCAGTCTGTATCGCTGGTTCATTCCATTCGGCAAATTATTGCAGCAGCACATAGTATATTATTACATTCACGTGCTATATTATTTTACCTCATCTAGTCATCCCTCTCTGTTTCCCGTTCGAGTCAGATATGTCTCGTTTAATCCTAAATTTTTAAATAATTATATCGTAAAATATTTTATTTGAGTCAATTCATTTGTGCTTTACGGTTATTATTTACTATTTTTTATTCTTTAATGGTAGTATCTCGAACCTTTTCGATATAAACTAATTCACCCCCAAGAGGTTCAATAGTGTGAAGATATTTCGAATTGTGGAACATCCGGATGAGGTTACCCCTACACCTCTTGACAAACCAAGAGTTTTAGGGAAGAAACCTAATCAACATGTCAAGAAAAGTTCTTCTATATACTTATTTATTAAGTTCATATATTTTTTAATATATATATATATATATAATATAAACATTTATACAAAATATTTAAAAGAATAATGAGAATAATGTAATACCTTTTGGGTTTAAAAAATTGTATGAACTTAAGTTAAGAAAATGTTAAATATATTAAAATGTAATAGAAAATAATTAATATATTTTTAAAAATTATTTAATAATTTATTGAATAATAGGTAAAATAAATTAATATGTTCTTATATTACTTATAAAAATTTAAATTTATAAAAGGGGATTGAAAATTTAAAGTAAATGGATAAAAAAAAAAAAAATATTGATTTTAGATTTAGATTGCCATATTATGTTCTACGTTAGTATAGTAAAAACAATATTAAATAATTAAACATATTTAACGCTAAACTCGTAATTAAAATAAAAATTAATAGAACAATTAGTATCGTAGTCGTCGAGAGGCGAAAGTCAATAGTAGATATTAAACTAAGTATAGTTGCAAGAATGTGCTGTATGTTGTCTCACTATGCGTACCGTTGTTCTTATCATCAAGGAAGGAAGGAAGGTGGGGGCAACGACAAACATTTGACAGGCAACTTACTCGGTCGGCCCTACTAATTACCACCAACCTCAACTTTGCTACTCCAATATTGTTTTTCTACCTTTCATCCATTCATTCGTCTCTCCCATGCCAGTGTGTTTGTGCGCGTGTGTGTGTGTGTGTTTTTTTTTTTTTTTTTTAATAAATATTCGTCTAATTGACTGTTTAGTTCATCTCCGGACCTATTGGTCTAGGAGTTTCTTCCTTACCTCTTGGCAAACCAAGAAATTGAGGGTTCGAATCTCTCCTGGCCATTGGTCAAGGAGTTTCTCCCTTACCTCCTAGCTTATCAAGAGGTTAAGCCGTTAAGGATTCAAACTTCACCCGGGGTTTCACAGTTCGAAATATATTCACAAGTGTGGATATACCCGCACTATTGGGCCTCCCTGGGTGGATTAGTCTGGGCCGGAAGGGCTTGGGATACCACCTCAAAAAAAAAAAAAAATCGACTGCTTAGCTCGATTAATTAAAATAAAATCGAAAAAAAATAATAAAATTTTTATTTTATTATGCATGAAATTATTTTATCAATTAAACTTATATTTATTTGTCAATAAAGTGTAAGTAGCAGTTTTATTAATAATTCATAAGATTATAAATTCGAGACACGATAGAGACGAAAATATCTCAACAAAAAAAAAAAAAAAAACTTATATCTATATCTCTCACATGTATGTATATATATACACAATATTTCTTTATTTTTTTTCTCTTTTATTTTACTTTTAATCCTTATAACAATATTGATAGAAAAATAAAATTGTATCAAAAATAAGTTTAATTTATAAAAAAAAAAAAAAATTTGTGATATTTATGATATATTTAGAAAATATATATGAAATATAATAATATATATCGAATAATAATAATAATATCTACTAGATAATAATAGCATATATGATATATAAAATATTTATAAGATATAATAGATATAATTATCTATTGATCCTCTCTGTCACTCTCTCTCAATTTGACGATTACGGTGCAAAGACTTGGTAAGATAATCAGCTAATTGTAATTAAAATGTGACAACCATAAAAATAATAAATTTTTTTTTTTTCAAGTAACACATAAATAATATGATAATTAATTTCAATGTGTTTGGTTGGTCCATGAAATATATATAAGATTGATTACAGTATGTCTAGCAATTTTGAATATCATAGCGTCATGAAATAAATTTTTGTGGACTCATAGGGAATTTGACGTTGCCAAAGTAACTCAGAATTTGAATAGATATATATATATATATATATATATAGCTTTCTTTATATTATTCAGCTTCAGCAGAAGAGTGAGAAACAGCTGTTGGCCTTTTAAAGGGGGGGAAATCAGAATTGGGGATGACCGGAAAGTGTGGGATTAAAGGGCGGTGCTGCCTTTTTTGATGCGTTACTGGCACTGCAACACAACCTAATATAGTAATATATAAGAACTGCGGCGGCCCGGGCAGCCTACAACCGGAGTACGTGAGTTTTAGATTTAGATCATTCGCGGAGGCTACCCATACATCATCACCTCCCTCCCAAGAAATGCCAGTTTCCCCCAAAACGTGTCTTTAAAGTTTATTTATTTATTTATTTATTTTTTTGAATTTTACAGACTTTTATAGAAATTATCTAAATCTAATTTTTAAATCTTAACTAGAATTTGCATATTAGTGTTCTCAAAATGGAACACTTTTCTTAATATACATACATTTATATATATATATTAAAGATTTTACCTTTTATTTTTACTTTGCTTATTGGACTTTTAAAAAGGAAAAAAAGGTAAATAATTGAAGAATGATTATATATATATATATTGTTTCGAATCTTTTGCCTTGAAAGATATTCAAGACATTCAAGAAATTTACATTCACAGGTTAAACTGCTGGCCAAGCAGCCTTTTTCTTTCATCTTGGTTGTCAGAAAATGAAGGGCAAAAAAAAAAAAGAAGAAAGCCGGCCCCCACTCCATACATTTTTTGAAAAATTATGTATATGTATATATTTATATATCACTATTACTAGATTGATATATTATAAGTTTTATAATTTTAATTTAGGCAAATTGGCCATTTTAGTCTCCATACTAACTTTATTTGGATAAAAAGGTCTCTATTTTTTATTTTTGGACAAACGAATCCCCATTTTTTTTTGTTTGGACAAAGGGGTCCCTGTTTTTTATTTTTAGACAAATAAATTCCCATTCATTTTTTATTTGAATAAAGGGGTTCCTTTTAACTAATTTTTGTCCAAAAATACAACAAAAAAATAGAAGAATTATGAGAAAATTAAAAATAAAATGAAATAATTATTATCATAAAATAATAATAAATCATGTAAAAATTAACAACTTTTTTTAAATAAAATTGGTCAAAAGGATCCGTTTGTCCAAACAAAAAAAGAATGAGGATTCATTTGTCCAAAAATTAAAATATAGGGACTCTTTTGTCCAAACGAAAAAAGAATAGGAATTCGTTTGTCCAGAAATAAAAAATAAAAATCCCTTTGTCCAAACGAAATTAGTATGTGTCCAAACGAAATTAGTATAGGGACTAAAATGACCAATTTTCCTTTAATTTATTATAGACACGTGATATATATTTTTTTAAAAAAAGTATTTATGGTTAAATGCAATTAATAAAATATAAGAAAGAAAACTACGACGATCAAAGCCCAGTTGTCCTTTATTATGCTCAAGTAGTTTGAATTATTCTCACCTTTTTGCTAATTTCGTGGAGTAAAAAAGAACATAAATGTCTGTACAAGGAGTCTGGGTACCCAATTCTGATCATCTAAAATTGATACGAAATTTCTGCCCCAGAAAGAGAAAGTAGGAAGCCATGGATGGATGAGCTAGATGCCTTTGCTTGCTGGAACACATCTCACAAGCTCCCTCCCTCCCTCCACCTTCTATATTTTACTCATCTTGAAGCTCCTTCATACCGATCTCGCAAGGACTCGTATTTCTTGAGTTCTTCCATTGATAGTGAAGGCGACAGCTCTCCTAAAACCTTCAGAGAATCAAATGAAAAGAAAAATTCAGATACATTTTCTTTTGTATCTTTTACTTCTCTAGTACAAAAAAGTTACGGTATATGTAAGTACTTAAAAAGGCCTCACTTATGAATGAAACCATATCTGTCAAGAACAACTTCACATGAATGGGAAACCTTCATGTGATTGTTTCTTTCGTCATATTGACTCAATGTCATTCATACCTTAATAAAATCATTATATTCAACAACAACTGAGTCGGGTTGATCACTGGAACTAGTAGTAGAATCTGAACCAGCGGCCAATGCCTACAGTTTGAAAAATGTAAACACCATAATTATTCATCTAAGGACATATTTCAATTTGCCACCGAAAACATTTCTAAGAAATTTCCGATAGCGGATGATGATTCAGAAGTTAGGCAGAAGAGGGTTTCCTGAGAAATGATAGATTTTAAATAATAAAATCAGTATAGCTCTGTGCAATCAAGTCAGACGTAGATTGGTCTTACCTGGCGTTTAGCAGCATGAAACCAAGCATCTGCACACAGAGCATACATATCTGCACCAGTAAAGTTCAGAGGGCATCTTTCTGCTACAGAATTCAGTGATACATCATCATGCAATTTGAACTTCCGAGTAAGGGCTTTAAGAACCCTGACCAAAAAAGAAAAAGACAAAAAAAATCTTGTAATGGATCAATGAAGAAGGATATGAGGCGTGCGTAGAGTATCAAAGACTATCAAGGAACTCACCTCTCCCTATAGGATGTTTCAGAATTAACACCAACATAGAGGAGCTTATCAAATCGTCCAGGCCTCAGAAGTGCTGTGTCAATAAGATCTGGTCTGTTGCTTGCTCCTATTATAAACAGGTCCTAATGACATCAAGAAAAATCAGCAAAAGGAATCAGAGGCAGAAGGAGAGACAATCATAAAACTTACTGCTAACCGTAATCAGTGTTACAGCTAACCTGAGAAGAGTCATTCAGGCCATCAATCTCTGCAAGCATCTAGATTTAAGGGGAAATTAGTACATTCAAGAAACACATGAGATGGTGTATACTTGTTGAACATACATTGAAGTGTTCATTACCTGAGAAACTACCCGGTCCATGACACCCCCAGAATCCCCTGACACACCTCTGGCTGGAGCAAGAGAATCAAGTTCGTCAAAGAAAATGACGCACGGGCGTGCTGATCTGGCCTGCAAATGAGATAAATTGTGGTTGACAAATCTAGACATCTAAACAACATCACTTCCTTACTCTAAAGGATGTATCTTCTGAAAGAATAAGAATCCATTACCTTCTGAAAAATGTCTCTCACGTTTTTTTCTGATTCTCCTATGTACATATTAATTAATTCAGGTCCTTTGACGCTAATAAAATTCAAGGAGCATTCTGTAGCAACAGCTTTTGCCAGTAGAGTCTGATATTGCCACAAAAGAAGGAAAGAGAAGGAAGAGGTAAGTTAGTGGGAGTGAATACCTACGGGTACATGACATAAACAACAGAGTAGGAACTTCTATATGACTCAAGAACATACTTTTCCTGTTCCAGGAGGACCATAGAGAAGAACCCCAGACCTTCTGCGTAAACCAGATGAAAACAATTCCTTGTGCAGTAGAGGCAGCTGCAGGTATTATTCAGAAGAACCTATGAGATATCTTCCATCCATGAAGTTACAACAGAATAAACCATGAATCTTAAGAGAGCACAAAATGCATCAGAACTCTAAGTTATCTTCATCTCACAAATGATGAAATGTAAGTAAAATTTGAATTTTTGATAAATGCTACTGAAGACGTGAAAACCTGATCCATCTAGTCAGCATTATGCAGCTCTAGAATAATACTTGGACAAATCAACAGAAAAAAAAAAAAAAAAGGGCAGAAGAGCCCACCTGAATAGTGTCCAGAATAGACTTCTTAACATCCTCAAGACCACCGACATCTTCCCATTTTACATTAGGAACCTACAGAAGCAGTCCAAGCTTATCAATCTGGTTGTTTAAAATATCTTATGTCCAGAGAAAGACAGTTGTATACATATTATAACTTGGTCCAGAGTATTGCACGTAACAAAGTTGTATAAGCATACAATATATTTTACTGCAGCATGCTGTCCAAAACTCATGGTAGCAAGATCATCACAAATAAGCACCATTGTAAATAAAGAGAAATATTATTGAAGTTAATGGTTCTGTATTACCTTTGGAGTACCCAGTGCAGATCCAATTCTTTTTTTCGTACGTTCCAGTGCTTGTTCCAGTGCTTTAAGGAAGTCTTCTTTTCCCATACTTCGTGTTCTGTCAATCACAGTTTCGTAGTCATTCACTGCACAGGAGTTAAGAGAGTCCTGAAATATGTCAGGTTGAACAAGGTGGCCAGAAACGAAAGTTGCACATGCATCAGCAATTAAAGCTTGTATATCTCTTGCAAGAAAACCCGAAGTCTGTCCAACTATGCCTTTCATAAGATCCTCTGGCGAAGTCTGTAATAAGCAATGAACTTACTATAAGAGACTAAAATATATGACCAATGAGCCTTACTTTCTTTCTATTTTTAATTCTGCATATAGATCTGTACCAATGCAAGTTATGAACATGGCATTGCAAAAAGTAGGATGCCAGATAGGAGACACAAAATTGACTCACATTTGGAAGGACTTGAGCAACAGGTTGCAGTGACTGGGTAAACATTTGAATTCTTTGTTCTTCAGTCAACGGTCCCATACTAATTTCATGAGTAAAACAGCGTCTAATGTTTGGTGGCAGCCCTTCAGAACTATCAGCAGCTGCAATGAATAGCAATGGGTGCCTGCAAACCTTTTTCAGAAATCCTTTGTTGAGAAGAATATACATAGTTAAGTACCCTTCATTAGATGGAATTACGAATATTTCTAGATTCAATCCTTACAAGAACCTTTCTATAACAAATCCATCCTGATTGAGTTAGAGAAGTAGTCTTAGAGTAAATATTGTCTACAGCACTTCAAGAGAACCAAAACCCAAAATTAATATCAATAGTAAAGATAAATATTTTCACTTATATTTTGAACTCCACAAACTGAGCCATCAAAACAACAGGCTTCTTGAGAACGCAGATCCATACAAATTAGAATTGAAATAGTTGCATATAATTTTATCTTACCTCATGAGTTGATCTTTGAGAATGGTCATCATAAGCAGTACCATTCTCAATTAATGGTTGTGTGAATTTCTTAATAACAGTTGCAATTTCTGAGTTGACTCCCTGTTGCTCATGTGGTAAACCCTCTTTAGAAGCAAGATCAGAGAATACATCAAAATGACGAAGAAGAAGAATTGTAGGCGAGTATCTGTTTCAATATTTAAGGACGACAAATTAAACCATCAAATCTTTCCATTAAATGTGCAACATAGACACAGAGAATCAGTTCAATAATACTAGTCGCAAAGAGATGCCATAATATTATTTAGAAGTTGCTACCTAAAAGATACAAAGCTGTCACTGCACACTAAGTTTTAGTTTTCTGAAGCACAAATTCTGTGGTATGATACAGATTGAATGAGAGTTTCTAGATTATTATATGATACAATGGGTATGCACAACATTCTAAACTAGAGGGAGTTGAGAGAAGATAAATAAAAAATCAAATAAGTGATGTGTCAATCTGTATGTGCAATTATCACATAGAAAGTTACAAAAGAAATGCCACCTATGCATCTAACAGCTAGCAAAGCAGCAAGATACCTGCGGGCAATGGTGAAGGCTTGTGCCAGTACAGAGGATCCCTTTCTTTCTGAAGATGCCATCAGACTGTGGCAATTATACTCTACTAAATGCAGACCCAACTGGCGAGCCACATATTTCACCACAGTCCTTTTACCACATCCTGCAACAGACTTAGTATCAGCACGTAACAGCAAGTATATCAATTAAAAGTCTGAATTTTCCCGCTCAATTTATTTTGAGAAACTCTTTCTGTAATCTTCTGTGTCTAACTGTATATTCACAGAACAGAAAAGAAAAGATTGTGTTCCTAAAGATAAATACGGACCATGCAAACCATGCAGCAGCACAGAAACCCTATACTTCGATGAAAGTACTGATGGACACAGAGGAGGTGCAAGGATGGACACCAATGTCTTCACTGTGTTCTGTTGTAATGGCACAAAAAGTTTTGGACCAGGAATCAAGATATCTGGGGGAATTGCAGAAGAACTGCTTCCACCAAGCACAAGGGCAGTTTTAGTTCGGTTGACTCTGAGAACGGGCTCCTCCAAAGGTTCTATAGATACAACCTAAGAATGAACATTAATTATTAAATAATGTTAGTGCTCTGGCCTTTGTTCAGTGACTCAAGGACCATTGGTTGAGTAAAATTGAGCTATGAAATAAAAATATTACCTTGAAATATATGATGTGTTTACTTCCACTCTCCATCTTTTTGTTGCAAGAAGCACATAAAGGAGATTTGCAATCCCATTTTATTGAGATACTGAAGATGTCACCCTTGGAAAGAAATCTATCAATACTGAAGTAGTTCTTCAACTCCTGATCAATTAATTCCTGGTGATCTCCTTCTTCAATAGATGGGCTCTTCTTAAAAAATACAAGGGTATTACATTCAGGTATCCTTACGAAAGCAATTCTCACATGTGTAGCATATTTTGGTGATTGTGTCAAAGGTTTAAGTTCCAAGCGAATGGCAGAGGATGCATTCTCCTTTTCACTTGTTTTGTTATCTAATTGAGCTTCAAATAAAGATGATAAAGACTCTTTTCCATGACCTACAAAGGATTTCAAGCATGAAACATGTAAAGAAAGATTGAAAATCAGAAGGGGGGATAAATACACAGTTTCTTGATCTAATTGTGCAGGACACTTTTGGGAATAACAGTACGATGGAAACATTAGCGTTCTTTGATTGCTTCTTGAAAAGGGTGCTTCATTGTCAGCTGACTTCTGGTCGAAATCAGAATGATCAAGAATCAAAACTTGACCAATTCTCTGAATATCATTGTAAATGTT
>JAXGGT010000169.1:7347254-7380135 GCA_035583425.1 Marsdenia floribunda | reverse complement strand
CAACTTCCGAGAGTAATGAACTTCACCCTTCCCTCTTCCCACAAAAAAGAAAAAAAAAAAAAAAAAAAAAGACGTACAAGTGAGTCAGGTGAGTCAGAAGTAATGGCCAATCTCTTGAGCGCAGAGATTGAAAGTCCAACCAAAGCAGAGGCATCGAGGGAGGAGGCTATTCTAGGGCAATTCTTCTCGGCAAGCGAAATGTCAACTCCCTCCAGAATTCCAACCTTAAAGTGAAGAGGAGGCGCCAGGGAAACGTCTTGTGCGTTTCTTGAAGTAGGAAAAAGGGATTCAAGAACTACGGTTGAAGAGAGTAGCACCAAAGGCTTCCTTCTCTGCCTCTGAGCCATCTCACTCTCAATCAAAAGAAAAGAAATTGAAGCAGAGATCGATCAACAAGAAGGGTGAAGAGATGATGATAGAATAGATTCGCAAACCGCAAACAGATTCGCCTTCTTTATAAACAGCCCCAAACTATTTTTACCGGGAATGAATGAAATGATATTAGTTGCCCTTCGGAGCACTCCTGTTTAGTCTTTCAAAACATCTTCTCAGTTGATTTTGTCAACAGAAAAAAAGAAAAGAAAAGAAAGGTTTTTATACAAATTAATTTCTTTTTTTTTTAGCACAATTAAAAACTAACAAATCACTCAACATATAATCTATTTATCATCTATAAGGTGTAACTCTATTGGTAGCAGCTTCACTTATAATTCGAGAAATCATGAATTCAAGATACAACAAAAATGCCTCAATTTTTTTTAAAAAAAAAAAAAAACATATAATCTATTTATTTAGAGGTAAATTAATAATTTTAAAGTCTTTCTTACTTTTCAAATTTAAGTATATGATTTTTACTTAAATTATAAAAAAAAATTAATTATAAAACTTTAATTAAATATTTATTATTAGTAAAAGAAAGTTTTAAAATTACTTCTTTTTTTTTTACTCTAAATAAGTAGATAATTGTAAAATAATAATAATAATTACATTAAAAAGTTAAAAAACTAAAATTAAAATTAATGATGAATTTGTATAAAAATTAAGAGTGTATTTGGATTGAAGTTTTTTTGTCATTTTTTTTTAAAAAGAGTTTAGTGGATTGCGAAAAATGAGGAGTAAGATGGAATAAGTTAAGAAGTTGTTTAATAAGTCAGAAACAAAAATAATATATTTTATTAGTGTAATGATGATATTATTATTAAATTGATATATTTATATATTTTTTATTAAGTGTAATAATTTTTTATTAATTTTTTTTTTGTAAGTGGTAGGCAATAAATAGTGTCATATTAAGTGGTGTCCAAACAAATACATCTCATTTTTTTGAGTAAAAAATTTCAAAAAAAAAAAAAAAAAAACTTCAATCCAAATACATCTTAATATTTTAGGGAAAAAATGACATTCCTCTCTCCTGCTCTTAGGTTTTGTCTAACAATATATGAATCGTGTGAAACTGTGAATAAAGTTTTTAAATTAAATTAAATTATATATATATATATATATATTATATTAAAATAATAGTTTGATTCCGTTTCTTAATAATTTTCTATTGTTTAGATTAGTTTTATATATATATTTAAATAAATTGACCATTTATTTAATTTTTATTGTTGAAATGAATTCTTCAAATTAATAATTATCTAAATTTATTAAGATATTTTTTATTTTTTTATAAAATTTTAAAATTTTGTTATATAAAATAATATTGAAAAAAGTTCAAAATTGGATGACTTAAGGATAAATAAAATTTTATTATATGAAATAACTTCACTTTGTCGTGAAATTACTATTAAATAAATTATCTTATTACAAGTGTGTATATATAAATTGGTAAATTTGATCCCAATTTTTTGATAATTAGTATAATTAGTGTTTATTTATTTATTTAGTAGGTCTTAATGTATAATAAGTTCATGCATTTAAAATTTTTCTTTATAAAATTTAACTTGTCAAAACAACAAATTTTGTGAAGAAAATGACTAAATACATTAATTTATTATACATTAAAAATCTACAAAATAAAAAATAAGTAAAAAAAAAAATTAACCACACTAAAATTTATGAATATTAAAGATCAAATTTACCAATTTTACATATACATATTTAAAAAAAAAAAAAAAAAAAAAAACTAAATTTATTTTTTATTTAGATTTTATACTTTTGAGTCCAAAAACATTGATCATATATACACATATATACTTTTACTTATTTAAAAAACAATTTCTTTTTTTTTTAATGTGAATTAATTAAAAATTTTAATTCAAATGTGTATAAATTAGACTGTATTTGGATTTCAATTATATTAGAGTAGAATGAAAAGTTGTCTTCCAATACCCAACACATTTAGACGAAAAACTTTTTCAATTAAAATTTATCCCCAAAAACACACCTATAAAAAATGCCTATAAAATTTATGAACCCCACATTAGTTAAAAATTATATATTATTAATAAAATAACCCTTACACACTTTTTCCAAAATAAATATTATCTTACACACACAATCATTATACCTATAAAACCTATTTATTTAACTCTCACTTTTCCAACATAAAATTCATTTAAAAAAAAATACAAACAACATTCATTTTTAATGAAAATTTGTCTCGAATAAACAATTTTTTATAAATATAATGAAAATTCAAATACAGCCTTAGCTTTCAACCAAATTTAAATACAATTTAGTTTTAATTCTGCCTTTAGATACTAATCATCATCCCTAAAAGCTAAAAGCTAGAATTGGAAGCCAAATAGAACGACCATGGAAAAGATCTCAAAGGGGAGGAAAAAAAAAAAAAAAAAAAAGCATTGCCAGGTTCATAGAAAGACTTCCAGATGGTCCCAAAGATGAAAAATCATACAAGTAATGTAAACATTTTATTCAACAACTGTAGTTCATTTGCTTCCCCACACTTCTAATCATGCTTTTTTTTTTTTTTTTTTTCTCTCTCTCTCTCTCTACAAGTTAAACATGACCTTAATGGCACTACCCCCACCAGCACTAGTTTCAAAGGCTTTTATCACCTCCTGTTCTGAGAAGCCAAACCTATGAGTTATCAATGGCTTCACATCAATTTTTCCACTGCTCAGAAACTCAAGGCAGAGAGGCCAAGTGTTTTTGTAGCGAAACACACCAATTATATCAACCTCCCTGTTATAAAGATTGGAAAAAGCCCAAATGAGTACATTTTTTTTTTTTTTAATTTTATAATTAGCCAAAATGAGTACATACATACATACATTTCTGTTAAAATCAGATAGGAAAAGAAAATTTTTGAGGATGGAAAGTTTAAGAAGGTCCGAAACACCACATCCATGAAAGTTTACCTAGCACCAGCAGCAGTGAGAGGGATGGTCATCTCATGGTGACCCATTCCGACCAGGCAGACCTTGCCACCCGAGCGCGTTGCACCAAGAGCTGTTGACATGGTTTTGCTAAATCCAGCACAGTCGAAAGTCACATCAATATTAGCTCCCATGGCTCTTTGAACCTGCTGGACATCTACTGAGACATCCTACAAACACAACTTAAAGAGTAAGTGTTTTGCTATTTTTGAGAATGTAAGATTATTACTGAAAGGTTTCTCACAACTCTGCAAACTTGCTAGGAATGGTATGAGTTTAATATATTAAGGAAAACAATCAATATATTCATTCAACAAAGTGGCTATAATAGGGGCTATAGAATAGTATGAAGTATTCGCAACAACAGGTGCGTTTTCTTGCAGGAGAGTACCTGCACATTGGTGGATACTTTGACGGTGGCATCTGCTCCAAGCTGCTTTGCAACCGATAAACGGTAATCATCTACATCCACTATCACTATCTTAGGAGCACCAAATGCCCGGGCAGCTAGCAATGTAACAAGTCCAATGGGTCCTGCTCCCATCACCAATACATGTGTCTCAGGACCAACACTAGCACGACGACAAGCATAGACACCGACACTTAAGGGCTCACACATTGCCCCTTCCTCCAAGCTCACATTGTCTGGTAATTTGAAACATAAATTTGCCGGATGCACAACCTGTGTTTCAAGGCAATCAAGATCTTAACATTTGTATGACCTTAAAGTGGCATTCCTGTACAAGTAGTTTGGATACTAAGAAGAAGACAGGCTATATATTTTCATAATTCCATGCAAATTGAAACATCTTTGAGCCAAACGATCGTATAGTTGGAAGTAACACACTTGAGCACTGTCATCATCATCATCATCACATGAATCTATGTCTAGACAAAAAGGTTTAATTTGACAATTAGCTTCTGAAAAGAAGACCTCAATCATTTGACAGTTTAGCTAAAGATGTTTTACCAGTCAATTTTATCTGAAGTACTGGAAACTAACATAAAGCTATGAGCTTAAAACAAACATAACAATTAATTTTTTTTGTTAATCCGGATTGAACCAGTAGAGTCTAACCCTTGCCTCTTACAATGGGACTCATGGCGGGAGTCAAACTAGGGACCTCTCGTGTAGCATTCACAAGCTTACCACAATCATTTTACATCTATGTTAATTAAACCTGGTTGGCAAGGGAACCATGGACTGGGGGAGTTGCAAAGAACTTTATGTCAGGACATAGATTGTAGCGGCCTTCTTTACAGTGATCACATTGCCAGCAACTGATTCCAGGTTCTAGTGCCACACGATCACCAGGTACTAATGTCTTTACTTCGCTCCCAACTTCCCCCACAATACCAGCACACTCATGCCCGATCACCATAGGCTCTTCTACCACGAAATCTGAACACCTCAAAGTCTGAAATTTATATGAATCTCCTCATATTAGCACTAAATATACATACAACCAGATGTCGACAATAACAGAATTAAAACCAAATACAAAAGGAAGGGAAGACTACAAATCTCCCTACGAAAAGGTTTAACCTTTAGGTAATGAACATCACTTCCACAGATGCCAACGGCTTTCATCCTGATTCTAACATCTTGTGGTCCTAATTTAAATTCACAAAACCAACCACCGATTAAATCCCATCCCACGTGGGACAATTCGAAAACAAAGAAGCAATCGATTGAAAGAACAAAAGAGAAGGAAACAACAAGATTTGTTACATCCCACGATTCATACGTACCAAGAGGTGGAAGCTTGAAAGGCTGAATCTTGAGGGTATTAACACCAACAAGCCAAGCGGCCAAATTCTCTTCTCCACCACCGTCCTGGTTCTCAAGTCCGGCTCCCTGTGACGTACCACCCTTTCCCATTTCTGCTCTGATTTCTTCTTCAATAATTTTGGCTGAAGCTTTATAGGAGGAGTAGGTCTATCTTTTTTCCTTTTTTTTTTTTTTTTTTTTCTTTTGTTGGTGAATATGAGGAGTAAGGAATTGAGCGAGAGAGAAAAATGCAAGAATCGAGACGTGGATAACTCACAACTATAACCTTTTCTGAAAGGACCGAAGAATATGCACCGTAACAGTTGTTTTTTTTTTTTTTTTTTTTTTTAACTATATTAAGTGGAAGCGGGTATCCTACTCATTTATCTGTCCTTTTCTCTTGTATATCTGTCCTTTTCTCTTGTATGATTCTCGCCTTGCAATTTGCAAATTGTTTTTTTTCGAAAGGCCAATTTGGAGGCTTCAAAATGAGAGAGAAAATAAATGAATCAATAAAACAGATAAAACCCTTTGAAATGATTCGTTTAAATAGACTTTAGCTTTTGTCAGAACAGATAAAATAAAATGGAAATCAAACGACGGTAACATATAGTTACAAGGTTGTATATGTTAAAAGCTGTTGTACATACACACAAGAAAGTGAGAGAGATCATGATTTCGAGATTAAAGCTTCAAGAGAGTTAGGATCATCTACTGGCGGCTTGCATGTGAAATTTTGGCAGACGAGAGCAATAACTTTGTCAGGAACGAAGTTATTCTTTGCCATTAACGCAGTATTTCCATTTGTTTGTTCCCAAAATTTCATCTCTTCTTCATCTGTCGGATCAATGTGAACCACCTGCCCAGGATTGAACTCAGTCAGAGGGATTAGATTTAGAGGGGGAGGAAACACTTCAGATTAAGAAATGAGTACGCTTGGGGATGCTCACTGTTCTATTTGGGTCATACGATGTATGAGCAGCAGCAAGCATGCTCTCAAACATGGGAGATGGTTTTTTTCCCACCAGTACAATGTGCTTTCTAGATTGGACTGATAACATGTCCCCTCCACAGCACATCAGAGGTACAGCCATGGAGGCATCTTCAAGTCTCTTCTCAAAAACTGCCTGGAAAATTTCAATGAAGTAAAACTTCAAATGGATATTCAAATTAACTCGTGCTCTTGCAGAAACAATGTAATAAACTAAAGACAGACCAGGAGATGTTCTGCATTCCGCCTGTAGTATTCAGACTTGCTCCCTTCTGCAATGGAAGACAACCTAACTAGATTGATCACTGAAACTGAATTTCCCGAGGGTTCTGCACCATCATGGTCTTCCTTCACACGGAGGAGAATGGAAGGATCTTCGCCTGGTGTATTGAAATATCCTCCTCCATTTTTATCAAGGAAAAGTTGATCCTGGAATAGCAATTTGGATCAGAATAAAAGGCCAAAACCCAAAATTTAACAATATAAGAGGGCTTCAGAAGTGCCTACCTGTGTGTCTTGAAGTTCCATTGCCCATGTCAGCCAAAAAATTGAACCACCGCATTCATAGAGATCAAGTAGGCCTGAAATCAGAAAGGCATAATCATCCAAAAATCCTGGTGCTTTGGATGGACCATTTCTGAAGCTGTGCTGCAATCTACTGTTAGATGGATCATAAAGGCGCTTCCGAATGAAAGATGCAGCCTTCTCTGCAACTTCCATGTACTCTTTTGGCTACAGGACCAGAATTTCGAAACATTATCAAGTAAAATTAAACGAGTAAAGAACATATTATTTCACTTCAATAGGAAGATGCACAACATGGATACAAGCAAGCCGGGGCAGCTATAAATTAAATGCCTATCAATTTCTAGGTATCAATTTCTAGGCATGCACTACAATAAATGCCTACTCAAGCATAAACATGTTAGCAGCATATTCTCTCAGTCAAGGATCACAAAAATCTTACATCAGTTCCAGAAACAGGAAAGTAGAACCTTGCTCTATCATGCTCATCCTTCAGAATTTTAGAAGCTCTTGCAAATGATGAAATGACAAGGCCATTCCATGACACAATTACCTATGAAACATGATGCACATTAGAGAGGAAACAAATATTGTGCCAGGTACTACATTCAGGGGCAAGATAACAGACACATACTTTATCATCCAAATGAGGCCGTGGGCGTTTGGTTCTCAAATTGAATAGTTTTTGTCGGCAAATCCCTAATATATCAAGATACTCCTCGAGAGGCATACTATACTTTGAGGCCATGGCAGCAGTGCTAATTCTCTCAATTAGCACATTTTTACCCTTGAATTCGTTGTGAGGATCACTCATCCTAGACAAGTCACAGTTGCCTGAAGGTTTAATGTAGTAATGATCCTTGAAAATAGTTGAATGTTCTCCAACTTCATCATCAACCTAAAGCAGTGGCACAAGTCAAGATGATTATATAGATGCAGTACCAATGAAGTCCAGAAAATGTGTCACAACTTGCTTCGTCTTAACAAAGCTAGTATATCAAAAAGGAGTTACTTCCAAGGATCATAGTTGTCTCGGTCTAGAAAGGGGGGAAAACAATGTTGCAAGCAAGATCTAACATCCAGACATATAGCACAATGAAGGAATTGCTGGTGAAGAAAATTTAATAAGCAAATAGATGTTCAAGGACACAGACAACCACAAAATCTAGCAATGAGTCAACAAAGTAATGGACAATAAGATAATAAAAGATGGGTGGTTTCTATAGCAGTATATGGTTAAAAGAGAAAAAAGTAGTAACAAGTTGTAATACCTCCTTACTAGTCCAGACATAGAAGGCACCCTCTTTTTTTCGTGTAGCACCTTCATATTCTGCACTATCTGCATCCTCTGCTGAAAAAATCTCTCCGTCAGGACCTATCATATCCCTCCTCAAGTAATCTAGAATATCTCGTGAAACACTTGAATAAAATGAGTCTTTTGTGATAGAAAAGGCATCCAGAAAGGCATTAGCTAGCTGCCCTTGGTCATACAACATCTTCTCGAAGTGTGGAACTGAAGACAGAAAAAGATACACTAATTAGGGTGCGTGATCAACAAAATATGACAATTGACAGATATCATCATCAATGAAGCCACCAACTAACCATGCCAGCATTCATCCACACTGTATCTGTGAAAACCTCCTCCGATGTGATCATGGATACCCCCCTTTGCCATGCATTGTAATGTGAAGGCCACCATTTCTAACGTTTTCTTTGCTTCACTTGGCTTTCCTCTGCCCTCCAACTTTTTGGAATGGTAAAGCATCAGCTGGATCTCAACAGGTCTAGGAAATTTTGGAGCAGAACCAAAACCACCAAACTTTGAATCATAACTTCCAGCCAACTGTAAAATATTGAAATTGGAAGGTGACACTGTTAAGCTAATGCCAGTTGCTAGAAAAAAGGTAATCACAAAAAATGTGAAACATATGGAAGAATGTCTAACCATTAGCTAACAAAAAGAAAAGAATCTTTCTGCCGTCCACAGGTTATCCTAATACCTATAATTTAGTCCAGACACAATCTAATGTAACCTACTCGTGATGTAGATGTATCAGATCTTGGACCAGAATGCCAGTAGAAGGAGATGACTACAATCAAACTAATTGTTTGTTTAGATTTTCCAAGTTCAGTGGAAAAATGTATTTAGGCAACTGATGCAAGAAAAGTCCTTGATATTATCCAAATCCACAAAACAAGGCCTATCTAAGTTACTAAGTTATTTCTCTCTGTGTATGATGAGGGCATAGTGTAAGGATTATGTTACAAGAATTTTATGAGAAATTGCATACGCACAATAATTGAAGTGCTTGCAATGCAAGACACAAAAGGTTCACAAAATGGAGACCAAGTATAAAGACCTGCCAGCTTACTCTGCCAGTTTCTTGAACATATAAATCCCAATAAGATATGCCAGAACTTCCAGTCAACAAATACCTGCTCAGCACAGAGCTGCAAGGCAGTCTGAGGAAGTCCATCAGGTAGTTTACTTGACCTGGCAGTTGTAGACAATGCTTCAGCTAGTTGTTCCATGGCAAAAGCCCCACTATTAATAAGCGTGTCTTTCTTCTTGTCCCAAGCTTCTTTCACCTTCCTGAAATAGACCAAGATATACATATATAATGTGGACACGAATTAGGATTTTCTTCTGAAGGGGAACGGGGGGTTTTTTTTTTTTTTGTTGGGGGGGGGTGGGGGGTGCTTGCGAAGGCAGCCTATGAAATGTAATGGGGATTTGAGCCTCTGGCCAATATCAAGCTCTGGGTACTCAAGCCGTCACCTTAGAATTGTTTTAAATCCTGGTCTTCCATATTTATCTTCAGGAGGGAAGTAAGTCCCACCCATCAAAGGCTTGAGGTCAGGTGAAAGAAAGACAGATAAGGGCCAGCCACCACCACCATACAGAGCCTGCACATATGTCATGTACACCTGCAAAATACCAGAATGCACTTCAAGCTATGTCACTACAACAGAAGAAAAGGATACTTTACGAAGGAAGTAAGGGAATGAAGAGATACTAGATACAATCCTTACATTGTCTCATGTGACAAGATCTGAAATTAAACTCTCAAAACGATAATATGTTATGCTGGATTAGGCAGTTACTAATCCAAAGGGTAATTAAAGATGACAAAATATACTGAAATCACAATGACCAAAAAGGTTCAGACAATAAAATTCACAGAAATCATTAAGATGGTCATAGGGACCCCCATTCTCATTCACTCAACAGTCAGCATATGAGGTAGACATAATCCTGACTTCCTCAGAATCCTGCCTTTAACTTAAGAAACCTCGTTATAATCTGAGTTAAGATGCCTTTAACTCAGCTGTAATTGACATGAGTTTGTGAATTTCAATCTTAAATAAAGAAAAACTTGAGATCATTTTTGTTAAGACTTACGCTTTTAGAGTATGTGGCAATTTAACTCAATTTAACAGTTTTATTATAAGGAATTTCCTAATTATGGAGAACTCATATACCTTATCAACATCTGGGCGCTCCTCTCTGTCCACCTGTTGGAGAACATAAATCAATGTCATCATCCTACTGACATAAAAGATTACACAAGAAATTATTTCTTTTGCTTCTTTTTTTGTTTAATTTTTTTTTTTTCTTTTTTTTTTTACTGTTATCGTACATTACTCAGGAAATTTAAAATCACAAATCATAAATATGAAGTTTCTGTTTTTATGAATACTACGAATAACAAGTATTCACCTTTATGCTTATGAACCAATCGTTCAGTAGCTTCGCAACTCCTTCATCCTCAAAAGATTCCACCTCCATCACATGGCACCTAAGAAATTAATAGATGTAGCAAATCTTAAGCTTTCCCTAGAGAATGCAAGTCCTGAATTGAAGGATTAGACTCTTACCAATGACAAGTGCTGTATCCAACTTCAAGCATAAAAGCACCCCATTTCACAAAATCCAAGACCAAGTAGTTGGATATACCAATCATCAGCAAGAATTCTAATAGACAGTCAACTACAGATAGTAATATCACAGAAGAAACGGGAAAAAGAGTTCTCACTTGATAAAAAGATTGGCACATCTCTCCTTCGAGCTTCAGCAAATGCTTCTTCGCCCCATGGATACCAGTCAACCTTCGGATTAAGAGAAGCACCACCCAAAAAGTGGGGGGAAAAAATTAAACATATAAAATAAATAGGAAAAAACTGCTCCTGAAATGAATTTTTAAACTACTTTGAAGGAAGCATAGAAAAGAATTCAAAATTACTACAACACCGGATTGTGGGCGTGTTGGAGAAGATAAGGGCTGTGTTCAGCGGCAAGGCGATTTGTGTGCTTGTGGCTCTGTTGGGACGTTGTGCTGGAGGATTGTTCTGCCATGGCTAGAACTCTAAGAGAGTGTATGAGTCGACGATTACGTGAGGTTGATGAAACAATTCTATGTCTATACGAGAATCCTTTCGGAATCCTAACACTAACACTACTAAACTTACTGTAAGCAGAAGCCGTACGAGGAAGAGAGTGTCCGGCTGAAGAAGAAAGAAATCTTCTGAGCATAGGATTGAGGAGAGAAACGGAAGATGGAAGATGAAGAAATAGAGATTGGCTCGGGAATGCTTTTATATGAATGCAGAATCTTGGTCGCGCAGAAGCTTGGAGAGAAATTGCCATATGGATCTTGCGAAATAAATTTGGCAGTGATGATGATGCTCTTAGCGTTGCCACGTGGGCCGCCTTTCTTACATATCTCGTATCAGTAATTCTCCGGAACGGTTGCTGATTCAACCAACAGTACGGTAGCTTTCATAATTACCTTAATCCACAGGAGAAGGCAAAAATTCAGTAACCCATTTACCCATTTAGACTTGTGATTTTAAGCTATATTTAGTTGTATGAATTGCTTATTACTCCCTCCCTCCATTTTTTTTCCTTTTTCCCTTGTAATACACTCAATCTCATATATAAAATATAAAAATTTATCATATAATATAAAATAAATCTAAATATATATTATAAAATTTAACTGCCACAATAATAAAAATAATAATATTTTTACATTTTACTTATTACCTATTAAAAATCAAAATAATATTTTGTCTTAATTAATACCTTCATAAAAAGTAGTGTTTTTATAAATCAAAGATTTTAAGGAGAAAGTTTACCATGCAAAATATGAATGCCAGTGCAGTTCTAGGCGGATACAGGGTTCAAAAGAAGCAATTGGGTCAATTTTACCAAAGAATATGTAAAAGAGTTTGAAAAACTACATAAATATTCTTACATTGACTTCCTATCTACAAACGAATGTAACTCTCTCCTTCCCCAACTGTGTTCTGGAAAGAAGGACAAGAGAAAAGATTTACATTAAGCACCCAAAAGTAATACATTTCAAACCCAGGAAGCAGCTCAACACGGTTACAAAGTAATTTAAAAATGACGCTAGCGGTGCACATCTGACACATTTATGTATTTATCTTCCAAAAAGAATAAAGAAAACGGATTAACTAGCTAGGTGCACCACTGACTCGGCTAGTTCTTCCAGTAATTCCTTCTGCTCCATAGCAGTGCAGGACTGTAAAGAAAGCAGCAACAGAGTAATTAATAACAGTTGAAAAGATACTTCATGGAAACTCAATGAAACATAACTGTTTACTTTCTGGAAAACAGAGAGAACAATTGGAAAGATAGCATATGAAGAAGTTTTATTAGATAAATATGATTGTGGGTATATTTTACCTGAACAGCTGATTCAATATCACCACCAAGAAATGACGTGAGCTCAAAGTTCATTTTCAATCTGTGATCAGTAACCCTATTGTCCTAAACAAGAAAAAGTAACTAAATATTTTCAGCAGACCATACTAAATCTTTTGACTAAAGAGTAAAAACAAAATCACAATCCTCAGTAAATCCCTCCAAAGTAACCAATGTCATATCCTAACAAGCAGCAATATGATTATGCTTCAGTAACATGTTTTTGGTTAAGGATCGTATGAGTGTTTTTTACTTCTGCAATTCGCATATAGAGGTATTCAGAAAACAACCTTGTAGTTGTATGTTCGGATCTTTTCAGCACGTGCACCAGTGCCCACCTGTAATTTGCAACCTCCAGGTCAGACAAGAGAGGAGCACTGGACTAATTCAGAATATAGATTGTGAGGTAAACTAGACATAAACTAGACAATGAATGAAGCAGCATCTTGTACAATGCATCAAAATTAGGCAATGTGCGTAATTAAAATAAGATTGACAGAAATGGAATAACCAAAACCATAAGTTAGCTATCCAACATGGAAAAGAAGTTGAATCTAAGATCAACCCTTGGACAACTATTATTATATCACATCAGGTTATCTACAATCAATCCATTAATATTCTATATATTTCCTAGAAAGATTGTCAAACCTGTATTTTCCTCTGATTTCTCAAGGACTCTTGCTGCTCCCGTACTTTGATCTCATACCTGAAAGAATGCAGCAGGTCATCACTTACAAGCATTTATCTGGAAAGATACTGAAATCATTAGATATATCTACTTCAAGCAAGTGGATAGAGTTGGAAAAGAAATTCCAATATGAATCAGCATAATAATTCATGATGTCAGCTTATTACTAACTTATTTCTCACTTCATCAATTCCTAAGTGCAAAGACAAATGCTATCTGTGTAATATATAGAATATAATGCAATCAATATATCTTTTGGCATTTAAGTACAATATTTTTCTTTACAGATAATACTACTTAGTGATTATGCCTGTGTGCATAAAACAAAATAAAATAAAAATGCACTTACAGTTTTGCTCGCAGCAACTGAAGAGCACGATGCCTATTCTGAAGCTGAGTCCTTTCCTCTGTGCAGAAAATTCTAATTCCAGTAGGCTTATGCATTAGATCAACTGCTGTCTCCACCTTGTTGACATTCTGCCCTGCACAACATCATAAACTTGAGAGTCCTTCCACCAGAAGTAAAAGAACCAAAAAATCCATTAAAATGATATACTTATATGTTTCATACCTCCTGCACCACCAGAGCGTGCAGTTGTAAGTTCAATATCTTTCGGATCAATTTCCACTTCAACTTCATCAGCCTGAAATCAGGAGGATCATGACAATAAAGATATATTTTTGGGAGGTTGGGGGAGGAGGACTGCATTTACAAATCTTGTTAATCAATAAAATTTAATCACGTAAATTAGACTTCACGTTCACACAATCAACAAAACATTTGTGCATCATGAACAGAAAGACTATCGTGATAACAAACATTGAAGGAAAATCATTGGATACCATGAAGTTTCAGTGACTAAATGATATTCTAACAGACAAGACAGACCTCTGGCATGATAGCAACAGTAGCAGTAGATGTGTGAACACGACCTTGTGCTTCCGTTTGAGGAACACGCTGAACCCGGTGCACACCAGACTCGTATTTCAATTTGCTATAGACACGCTTTCCTTTAATTTCCATGACATAAGTCTTATATCCACCTTTTTCAGCCTGAAGAGAGATGAAACTTAGTTCAACCACATAAGTTTTGTGCATCATTACATTCTTGGGTAAGGGTAGTCTTACCTCAGAGCTTGAAATTGGGCTAAACTTCCATCCATTTTGTTCACTGTACTTCTGATACATCCTTACCTACAAATATTTCCAAGAGTCAGCAAGCAAGGCTTCAACTGCAAAAGAAAAGAAAATTAACAGACAAGGATAATACTAGCTAGTGCCTTGTTTCCCAGCTTTAGAATGGGGGAAGGCAGAATAAACAATACTAACTACAATGAGATCACAGTCATTATCACTGTATCTCTGATTAAGCTTATTACCATTAGCACCAAGAATACCAAATATAGAGGATGGAAGTTTTTATCACAACTCCTATATATGCATGTAATTCTCATTTCATACGTGGGTAGTAGGTATTCAGTTGTAATTTTGCTCATCTTTCAGAGTAAGGACTTATTTTCATGGATGGACATGGATGGACAAGTAAGCTTATTACCATTAGCACCAAGAATACCAAATATAGAAGATGGAAATTTTATCACAACTCCTATATATGTATGTAGTTCTCATTTCAAACATGGGTAGTAGGTATTCAGTTGTAATTTTGCTCATCTTTCAGAGTCAGAACTTATTTTCATGGATGGACAACTAGTTTAAAAAGGTTCATTCATTGTAATGCTAAGAAATAAGATATAAATATACAAGAAAATCCACAAATCAAATGTAAGAAAATCCTTGTCATGCCACAAAGGGATAGCTAGACCTCACAGGACAAAGAACCATGCACCTACAAGATCACCAGCCCATATTCCAGCCTCATCACCTCCAGCACCAGCCCTTACTGCAAAAATCACATAAAGATTCTAAAACATGAAATTATAATCGAATGTCTCCTGAAAAGTGAAATTAAGAAACACATCTTCCATCCCACAAATTGCCTACTGTTTTTAACCTAAATGGAAAAAAAAAGAGAGAGAGAGAGAGAGAGAATAATGTCTATTATGTACATCAATGGAACTCATCAATATAAGATTTACAAGATAAAGCTTCATGAAAGTTTAGGAAAACGTAAGACAAATCCTGCATTATTATTATCACTGCAAGTACCAAGATGACGAATTTGATATATTACCAATGTGAATATAGCACTACCAAAAAACAAGCATTGCTGTATCAAACAAAAATCCTATTTGATGTCAAGTAAAAACTTTCAATTCAATCAAAATTTTCTCATAGACATTGTCATCATGTTTTACATCGTTTTCAGTCTGCATTCATCTCTAACTTAATTATGCTCCATGACTAACTCTGAATTTCTTCTTTATTTATTTATTTTTGCTTTTTTACCACCTTTAGATGCAACCATAAGTAGATTCAAACTTGAACGACAACAGTTTTAAAACAGATACCAGAAATTTTTAAGTATTATTCAACACAGAAGTAAACTAGTCATCTTAATCCACGGGATGAAATCATGTAAAAATACCTTCAAGCATTATGTTTCTGGAATCAAGAGGATCACTTGGGAGCAGCAATACCTATGATCATAATATGGGATAATCATAAGTTCAGAAACAATTCAATATAAGAAGGAAAAATAGAGAAATGGAAAACACAAAGTCGTTTCAAGGATTAAAAGTTGTAAAATTAAACCTTGAGCTTCTCCTCAAGCTCTTCAATTTGACTGGACAAAGTTTTGATTTCAGAACCTATCATCTCGGTCATTTCTTCGTCTATGCCTTCTTCTCTAGCCAAAACTGGCATTCAAGAGGGGAAATAGAAGATGGAAGAAACATCAGTGCACATTAATAGGATAGAGTGATAAATTTTCCAGTGATTGGACATGCTGCGAGGATTAAAGAAGTGTGAAAATAACCTTTTGTTTCTTCTAGTTGCTTCTCACAGTCCTTAAATCTCCTATATGTCAATACAACCTGACAGTTCAATGGTAAATATAGGGTTTTGTAGAATAAAATTATTTCAACAGCTATCACATGCTTTCCAGACAAAAAGCATAGGAAACAGCAGATGTGCACTACCTCATCAAGCTCTGCAACGGATTGTGCCAGTTTTTGATATTCACTCGGATTTGATACTATATCTGGATCAGCCAACTTAACCTGCAATTTAGGTCCCTAGCTGTAAACAAAAACTTATAACCATCCAAAGAAACAGAACAACCATATTATGTTAATGCTATGATAATCAAAACCCAATGTAAGTCAATGTTAGACCATTGCTCCACCAATTTGAAAGAAGACCCCATATCCTCCTCTGATCTGGACTACGATATTGATCATTGTGTATGAGACCTAAAAAACTAATAGGTAAATTCTTGACCAGATGAAAATGAAATTCAATATCCCTTCGCCCCTCCTAATTCTAGACCAAATGGCTTTTCAAACTCAATACACTAACCGAATCGTAATTTACTCTCATCAATCAATTTCAAGAAGGGAAAACATACCGATAATTCTTTCCAAGTCTTCTCGGCAGATTCCAATTTTGTGATTAGATAAGGTTCCTGAAATTTTGCAATTAAAAATAAAAAAGGTATATATACTTACAATAAAATGTTAAATATTTTGCAGCGTAAAAACAAGAACAGCACTATCTAATTCATGTTTAATCTCCCTAAAATCGATGAAAACTAACCAAAATATTCCTAATTTCTCATTCGTTTTTCTTCGATTCTTTTGATTACTGACTTCTTCACTTAACTTTCTATAGCAAAGGCCACAAGTAATTCACTGAAAAAACAATAAACAGGAGAAAAGGGGAAAACACACACATATATATATATATGTAGAAAAGGAACAGCGTCACGAACCGCCATGCAAACGATTCTTCTTCGGCGGCATATCTGCGAGGGTTTAAGGAAGGATGGTTTTCTTCCAAACCAGTCACAGCCTCGCCGTCCTAACTGAAATTGAGTAGAGCAACTGAAGGAGATTCGAGTAGCGCAATTCGCCGTCAAGCTGTTCATGCTTCAAAGCTTCCACCAAGCTCGAACTGTTGTTGAGTAGCAGAGGCGCGGGCAACCATAAAATGTTCCAACTGTCTTGTCCCGCAGTGGATAACAGTAACCGTAAATGAAGTAAAACGGGTCGTGCAGTAAAAAGATAACGGAGCGGGTTCTTTGGTTTGTTGGTTTTGCTCGATACTTCGATTTTTTTTTGAGTAGGCGGCGACCGGATTCGAGTCTGCGTCGTGGTCACGCTAATTTGGTAAACTCGTGTAGAATAAAACTGGAAAGCGCTGGTCTTTTATTTACTACAGTGGGAGAAAGCGTGTATCCTTAGCTTATGCCACGTGCTGAAGTTTTATTGGCTGAATTTCCTTTTCTTCCCCTTTTAATCGTAATTTTCAGTTTTCCGATTTAAATGAGTAAATGGTCATACTAGCCCTTAACTTTCTAACTTTTTCCAATCGATTTTTCTTACTCTGTTTTTTTATATCTTTCCACTATTTTTTTTAAAATAATAAATATGTTTTTTTTTGAGGTGGTATTTCAGACCCTTTCGGCCCAGACTAATCCACTTAAGGAGGTCCAACAGTGCCAGTATACCTGCACTTGCGAATATATCTCGAACTGCAGAACCTCGGGTGAAGTTTGAACCCTTATCCTCTTAACAAATCAGGTGGTAAGGGAGAAACTCCTTCGAACCCTCAATCTCCTGATTTGCCAAGAGGTAAGGGAGAAACTCCTAGACCAGTAGGTCAGGAGAGGAACTTCAAATGTGTATTAATTTAAAAAATATTATTTTAATTTCTTACAATAGTAAATAATTAATTATTAAAACAATCTATTCTTTATCAATAGCAAAAAAATCCTAAATTCGACTTTTAAATTACTCCCATTTATTAATTGTTATTATCTGTCACTTTTAATAGGACACTTTCACATAATTTCTTTATAAGAACATATTATTGGAATATTTATTTTTCCGTACACAATGTTTTAAATTCAAAATTTTACTCATAATTAGAATTGTAATTAGATCTATTGACAAAGTATGAACTTTATTTAATTAATGTTCGCACATTGAAATGTTGAATTGTATTAAATATAATATGGTATGTTTGAATGTTATTTCATTAATTAAATTCAATTAAAATTTTGAAATTAAAATCTTGTTTTGGTCCATTTGATTATATATTTGTATAATTTTTAAAATGTTGGTGTTTTTTTTTTTTTTTTTAACTTTCAAATTAGTTTTACTCCAATTCGAGTTTCAATTCAAAATATTTATTTTAAAATGTAAATAATATAAATTTAGATGATAAAAGTATTAATATATAATAAATTATATAATTTATATTAAAATATTATAATCTAATTTATGAATTATCAAACCTGTCGAATATGAAAACTAAACTAAATAAATAAATAAAGTACAAATGGGATAGGATAGATTGATAAATATAATTTTAAATATTTAATGTTTTGATATAATTGATTTTAAATATTTTTATTTTTATATTTTAAGTAATTTTAGTCATTAATTCAAATAATATATGAACACAATAATTTTCAAAAATTTATTACTCTTATTTACCGATGATATTTTATAATAAGGATAAATAGCCAATTTAGTCCCTTAAATTTATGTTTTAATTTATTAAGGTCACTCATATTTATTTTTGTCCAAAGTAGTCCCTTAAGAATTTTAGAATTAATCAAAGTGGTCCTTTGACCATTAACATACAAATATTCCGTTAACTTTCTTTGCTCGTGCCTTTTTTAGAGGGCTATTTTTGTACTCTTGTTTAAAATTAAAGAGAGTTTAAGATGTCACGTGCAAGAAGAGTTAACGAAATATTTAGATGTTAACGGTCAAAGGACTACTTTGATCAATTTAAAAATTTTTAAGGGAATACTTTGAACAAAAATAAATATGAGGGACCATAACAGATCAAAACATAAACTTAAGGGACTAAATTGATGATTTATCCTTTATAATAATATTTTTAGTAAAGAGGTGCATAGCGTACGTACAAAATTGATAGAGGAATCCGAATAAATAAATAAGAAGCAGTTCATGTGCCAAGAAAAATCGGAGGATTATGGGGAAAGCTGGTGGGATGATTTTGGACGTCACTCTCCAGCCTTTGGTAAATATTCCAGCATCCCATATCTGGTTGGGCCAATGCTATAATCATAATAATTATCACCAAATAATAATAAGCATGAATAAAAAGGTGGCTGATGTTTGACATGTGATATTTTTAAATTATGGTGTTATATATATATATATATATATATATATATAAATTAATAATAATTAAGAAGGCGTAATTTAATGAGTAATAATTTTATTTATAATTTTAAAAATATATTAAAAATAAAATTATTTTAAAATAACAATAATGACAACTGTTTATATAGCATTTTATGGAAGAATTAAGTTAAAGTTAATATTTAAGTATTATTTTCTATGAAATTTGTTACACCATCTTAAATTACAAATAAAATTTAATTTAAGTGGGAAATTTTATTTTCTAAATATATGAATTCACATTTAATATTTATAATATTATTTCGATTAAAATGTTATTTAAATAATATTTTTAAAAATAGTAAATTATATATGTATATAATAATTGCTTTATTATACAAGACATTGATAGATATAATTTTAAATATTTAAAATTTTTGGTATGTTTGGTTCTAAACTTAATTTCTTAGACCTTATATAAATTAAATTTCAATGGTTATGATCAATTTTAGACCAAAAAAAAAAACTTTAATAGAGACATAAGAATACTGATTATATTTATTTGGAATATAAAATATCAAAATAAAATACTTATGATCGAACATGTCAATACCATTGTACCTATTAATGGAAACTTGGTAGACTTAGTCTCTAATATTTCAACTATCGATTCAGTTGATCCCTTTTATTTCTTTTTTTAGTAAGTTCTTAATGTATAATATATATTTTTTGTTTCTCTCTTTGCAAAATTTAGAGTATATTTGGATTCGAGTTTTTTTTTTTAGTTTGTTCATTTTTTTCAGAAAAAGTCGAGTGGATTGCGAAAAAACGAAGAGTAATGTGGGGACAAGTTAAGAAGTTGTTTAGTGAGTGGGGGACAAAAATAATATATTTTAGTAATGTAATGATGATATTGTTATTGAATTGATATATTTTTTTTATTAAATGTAATAATTTTTTTATTAATTTTTTTCAAGTGGGTAGATATGAATAGTGCCATATCAGGTGGTGTCCAAATAAGTACACCTCATTTTTTTTTTTAGTTTGAGTGATAAACTGAAAAAAAAAAAAAAAAAAAAAAAACCTCCAATTCAAATACATCCTTATTATTTGAACAGGTTAAATAGTAAATTTTGACCTGTCTAAACAATAAATTTTGCTAAAAGAGAGACTAAACGCATATGTTCATTATACATTATGAACTTATTAAATAATAAAGAAATAAAATCAATAAATTATATTAAAGACATAATTATTAGAAACCAAATTTAATCTATTAATCTTTTCTTATTGTATTCTTTAAGAATAATCTGATTATATGCCAGATGTCTTGTGTGAGTCAATAAAAAATATGTTAAATTTACATTTGATCCACCAAAATATAATTTTAATTGACTAAAATGCACAAATTTCTTGTTTAATAATAATAATAATAATAAAAAGCAATATATATGATTCAAAAAAAAAAAAAAAAGCAATATAAATGTATACAATTTATTAAATAATTAGTAGAAGTCAAAATAACGTGGCAAATTATAATAATTTAAAATTAAATTTTATAAAATTATGAATCTTTAAAATGGGCGTGTTATGTTAGATATTTAAAAACATTTTGAGACAAAAAAAAAGAGTACTAAACGTAACATATAAATGTTTATAATTTTATTTAAAACTCCTACTTTGTATCTAAAAACATATGCTACCTATTATATCTATAAAAAAAGTTAAATTAAAATTCAACTTTGTGAATATTTAAGTTATTAAATTCCGTGGAAAATAAAAATACAAATTAAATATTTATAATTATTTGATTATTTATTTATTTATTTTTACAATTTTACAATTGTACCTTTTTTTCTATACTTGTTTTTTTATGACTAAAATTGTTTATGTACGATTTAATTAGACATAGATAAAACTCCTATATTAACTTATATAAAGTATTTATTTATTTTTACCGGTCACATTTGTTATGTTGAGAATAAATTGATATTTTTTAATTGTTATATTAAAATCAACGTGCATTTATTGATATTTTTTCAGTATGGTATAATTAATACTTTACAACTAATATATTTTTTTTTCGATTTTTTAAAATTTATCGGGACAAAAAATACAGAATTTGGTGTTATCTTTATGTTGAATATAATTTTTTTTTTTTTTTAAATTTGAGGTTTTTTGCCGAGCTAAGTCTCCTTGACGTGGAATATACTTAAATATCATTTGACTTATAAGTATGAATTGTAAAGTATTAATATATGAATATTAAGAAAAAAAAAACATTATTAAACCTACTTTCAATTTTATAATATGAAAAATAAAAAATAAAAAATAAAATAAATAATTATTAATTATTTTTATTCTTAAAAATAAGTTAAAAAATGTTATATTTTTTTAAGTAAAAAATATAATTTATTGTTTTTGATAAATAATAATAATAAATAAATAGGAGTAATAAAGAATTAGACGAAATATTCATACCCCAGTTAGTAAGTATAAGTAAATGCCAGTCCATATTAAGCATAAATAATAGGTTCAAGCTATCCACCTTTTTTGTGTTATTTTTCTTCTAACCTTAAATTCCAATTTAATTTTGGTGAAATTTCTTGTTTTAGAAAAAAAAAAAGAAAGAAAAAAGAAGTCATAATTCGAAGCAACGTATTGCCAAATTAGGATAAAAATTTAGATCAATATTTAATATTTGAGGTTCCCATAAGTCCACCATCCAATTATGAGTCTGATGGTGTCACTACCCGAGCCCGTGTTGACAATGACTACCTAGGCCCACACTTATATTCTATGACATATTCATATACATTTTCAATGTAGGACAAGATATCACACACGACATCCATAACTAATTATTTGATACTGTCAAAAATTATATTTTAATATTTATATTTATATAATTACAACATGAAAACGAAATATTACATTTCGATTCGAAAGAAAAATTTTAAATCTAATGTGTAATTAAAATTAATCATAACTACCATACAAATAAGAAGAAATACATATACGCATTATATAATAAATATTTATTGTATTTTTGCATTTTTCCTTTACAAACTTTCACATATTTTAAGAAGGTACTAAAATCAAAGTAATTTTCTAATTAAAAATTATTGATTTTATATATTAAGAAATTAAGGTATATTTATTAATTTTTTTTTCATAATGTCTTATATAGTTTTTTTTTGGGTTCAATATCTTATATAATTAATGTTTTACAACTCAAATTTATTAATTATTTTTAATAAAAAAATAAAATCAAAAGATATTTTAGTTAATAAAAAGTAATTACAATGGTGCTATGATAAAAAATGCCATAAATTGAGGGAAAAAAAAGCTTTATAATTTTAAAAAATAATATATTAATCATTTATATATAAATTTTTATATATTTTTTTTGGTAAAAATTTTGAGGTATTTTTACTTCTAACATGTCTCGTACTCTTGACATATCAAATTATAAGTAATGTTGTTATCAATTGTGCTACGCTTCATTGACTAAATATAAATGATAAAATATTAATTATGAGAATATATATTTTTTTATTTTTTTATTTTTTTAAAAGTTTAAATTCTAATAAAACTGAAGATACTACTTTTATAAATTATGGTATGGGCAGGGGCATCGATAATGTCAAGGGGAGACAAAGAAGGTCAATAACGTAATTTGGAAAAGGAAGGAAAATGAGGCGTTGGTTGCTTATTTTTCAGCCAGCGTTAGATTAAAAAGAAGTCATTCTAAAGGCGCGCGCTCGCCTCTGTGGGCGAAAAAAAAAAAAAAAAAAAAAAAAAAAAAAAATCATGAACTTTTACAGATGCCCCTCATTTAATGCAACCCCTTTCCACGCTTTTCTCCTTTGGCGGGTACACAACAAGCAAACAGACGAAAGAAAAAGCCTCTCTTTCTCTCTCTCTCTCACAGTGTGTGCGATTGTAGTAGGACACTGTACCTCTCTGTATATGTATGTGTATATTGCGTATAAGATTCTTAGAGTGAGAAACGGAGTTTGAAAAGCAAAAAAAAAAAAAAAAAAAATGGTAAAACAAGGAAAAAAAACATAATAGTAAGTGTAAGCATTGGTTGAGTTGAGCTTGAAAAATCAGAAAAAGAAGGTAAAGAGTCAGTACTTTCTTCAGTCATAAAGACTCAAGACAGACTTGTACGGCTAAGAAGAGAGATAGAGAGAGAGGGAGGTGTTTTTTTGGTTGGACCGGGAGAGGGGGCGGGGGGGGGGGGGGGGGGGGGGAGAGGGAAGAGACCATAAATGCAAGCATTTTCCTCCCCGTATATAGTACTGTAGCAAATTTCAAGAAAGATAGAACTTTCGTCGGCAAGCACGATCAAGGTTCTTTGGATCATTTATTCTTCTCAAAAGAGAAGGCGAAAAAAGTGTATAGTTATTTACTGCTACTGCTACTACTACTACTACTACTACTATATCATACGTACAAAAATATTGGGATTCGTCTTCTGCTCTCTTCTTTGTTTCAAGCAAGCAGAGGGATGGAGTTGTACGGAAGGAGTGCTGCTAAAAATGGGTCAAGGCAGAATCTCAATGCGGGTTGGGCTCCAGAAACGGGTTTGGAAGGTGGGTTTGAGTTTGAATTTCAGTTTATTTTTTTGTTCGGTTTTTAGTGTGTATTCTGGTTTTTACCTAGGGTTTCTCGACAAGTGTATATGGGGGGTTTCTGATGATTTTTCTTTTTCCTTTTTCCATTTTTTCTCGTTTTTTGGGGCATTGCAGAACCAATGAGTAGGTTGGGGTTATGGGGTAGAGAAGCATACCCGGAAAGGCCTGAGGCGCCGAATTGTGTCTACTACTTGCGCACTGGTTCCTGCGGGTACGGTGCTAAGTGTCGGTATAATCATCCTCGCGATCCTGCTTCCGTGAGTCACTGATCATAGTAATTTCCCTGTAGGAAGTATGATGCAATGCTCATCGCCATATATTCTTCATGTACTTATAGTGCGTTTTTTTTTTTTTTTTTTTTTCAAGTCCTTGTTTCATGGAACTATAACGGTTTGAATTCTATTTGTGTCTACAAGTTTTCATTCGCAGCAGTTATATTGCTTGATCACTACGCAGTCGCTTGCATATAGTGGTTATAGATTATTTGATTGGGAGCCACGAGTGATTTTGCAGAAACTCGTGAAAGATTCATAACTTTTTGATCTCTGATGTTTGTCCATGCAGTTTCTCTTCTTTTGATATATATCTGCCTTTCTTAAGAAGACTCCATAATTTGGTTCTCTGAACTATTGCGCTCGATGTGATTTCCAGGTAGGGGGAGCCGTACCCTTGAGGAGGGCGGAATATCCAGAACGAGTTGGAGAACCAGAGTGTCAGGTGTCCTGTTTTTTTTTTTTGCACCCTTTGTGGTACAATTGTAAACGTATGTTCACCAATTATAACCAGGTTGGCATTGGTTGGTGAACATACTTGGCTGGTTAATAGTTATCCCGTGGAAGTCTGAATTGTTCATATATATATTTTTTTCAATCTTGCTAATTCTGTTCTGGCTGTTCATTTCCAGTATTATCTAAGAACTGGGACCTGTAAATTTGGAGCGACCTGTAAATTTCACCATCCTAGAAATGCAGGTGGATCCTTGATTAACGTGCCACTAAATATCAGTGGATACCCGTTAAGAGTGGTATGAATTTTATTTTCCCTTTGTTTTTATTATTATTATTTTTTTTAATCTAATTTTTGTATTAAGTGACAAGGAGTTGTCTCACTCAGTTGCGTCCTCTAGGGTGAGAAAGAATGCTCCTATTATTTGAAAACGGGGCTGTGCAAATTTGGTATTACATGTAAATTCCATCATCCTCAACCAGCTGGTATATCAACTCCAGTGACTGCACGACCATTTTATCCAACTGTGCAGTCTCCCTCTGCTCCTCCTGAGCAATTTAGTGCTGCATCTACCAGCTATAGAGTCCCGAGGCCGCCTCCGCTATTAACTAGTTCATATTTACCTGGTGCATATGGTGCTGTGCTGCTTCATACTGGAGTTGTCCCCATTCCAAATTGGAGTCCGTACACGGTATACTATAACTTCTTAATTAGAGCATTAAGCAAATGCAAATTGCCATCTCATGGTTCTGGTTAGTTTGTCTAATATAGGGAGCTATAAACCATGCGTTTTCGCCCGGTGCTCAAGCTGCAGTTGGTGCAACTTCGTTGTACGGAGTATCATCCCCACCTGGTGTTTCTGGAAGTTATCCCCCCTTCTCCTCTTCTTCTAACCCTTTGGAATCTAAGCAGAAAGGAGAGCAATTTCCAGAAAGACCTGGGCAACCTGAATGCCAATATTACATGAAAAATGGAGATTGCAAATATGGATCATCCTGTAAATATCACCATCCACCAGATTGGGTTGTGACAAAGACTTACAGCTTTCTTAGTCCTCTGGGGCTACCTGTTCGTCCGGTATGCTTTTTATGTCTACTTACTCCCTAGTATGAAAGTTTAATTCTTCTAGGTTTGTTTTTGTTCTTATATGGTTGCTTCAATGTCATGTCCTTGATGATTCATTCGTTTCAATTTCATGTATGGTGCTAGTATGACTGGTTTGGTTGGCACTGATGTCTCCTATTGAAATAACATTCACATCACCATGAATCACTCATTTAATTTTTTATCTAGAGTAGATGATTCTCAGATTAATGAGATGTAGTTTTTCAGCCTGATCGCACTAGATTGCAAGATGGGGGGATTCCACTGTACATTTTGGTTCCAGTTGGTATTTGATCTTTTAGCAATTGACAAAGTTTTGAGCAAAAGGGAAAAAGAAGAAGACTGTCTCAACTTAGTCTTGGTTACATGCCTTGTCATTCCTTTTTCATCTCAGCTGCACAGAAAGTTGGTCTTCTTTCTTTTACTTGGTACCTCATTTTCTTAAGCAGTGTAGTTGTTCTCCACTAAAGGAGTTTAGCATATAGTTGTTTCTCTATTGTCCATTAACAGTGACATGTTTCTCAATTGCCCTGGTTTTTGGGTGTTGTGTTAACCTTTTCTTTGGTGGTTTCTGATACAGATCCTTTCCTTTCCCTCTACCAATATATAACTTTAATTGATTGTATTAAAACATCATACACCATTGCTATTAGCGGCTGGACAAATTATTTCTTGCTTTCCTTTTAAATAAATTTATCCTTGTAATATGGGAACATTCAGTAAGACTCTCAAAAGTAGTTGTTTTCTTGTGGCCTTGATGCCTATTGCCGTTTTACTTGCATTTTAGTTTCCCCCAAGTGGGTCTGTGCATTTGTTTGGTTGCTGTTGCATTTAGTTTCTAACAGTTGAATATCAATTGTAACGTTAGCGTTAGGATGTTCAAACAAGTGGAAACTTTAGTTCCTAATTCTTCCCTTCTGTACAGAGGACAGTGAATATGCACACAGCCTTAAGTCATATTAGGTAAGTGCTGAAGTCCAGGCCTAGTTTGGTGTAGATGACTAATGACCCTTAAGGTATGTTAGTTTTCGAGGGGCTGATTAGAAGAATTTCAGAATTATGAAAGTGCTTGTGTTAGGATTTGACGTCTGCTTGATGATATATAGGATTTGATATATTGTAACTGGAAATAATGGTGGGTAGGTTGAAAGTTGAACAGGTTTTGGAATAGATACTGTACCTGAAAAACACGCAATACTCAATTTTGAGAAGTATTAAATTTTCATTCTTTCTTGCACAACTTCCTGTGGTTGGTAAGTTCATTTGAAGAAAAGTTGAGATATTAAATCTTATTGCCTGCAATGATGCTTTTCAATGTCCTTGAAAACTGCAATCTCGCTGATGTTTTATACGAAACATTGATCTCATGATTTCTCAGAGATACCTAACTATGTTAAGTTTTATTTTATGAATAGGGGATGCAGTCTTGCAGTTATTATTTGCAGAAAGGACACTGCAAATTTGGCCACAATTGCAAATTTGATCATCCAATGGGTGCACTCGAGTACAGTCCATCAGCTTCTTCTCTTAATGAGATTCCAATTGCCTCCTACGTGCTGAGTTCATCTGCAACTACCATGGTTGCAACTGTTTCTTTTCCAGAGCTGCAGGATGAATTTATTCCAGAGACAAAACTGGGAGCTGCCAAAACCAAAGACCAACCTTATGGAAACAGTTTGAGCAGTGCAGTGGATCTGGTGCTTTCACGCAATGGCCCATTTTCGCTTTCAACTGTCCAGTTTTCAAGTCAGAGTTCCAATTCAAGCATTGCCAGGAACAATAGGGAAGACAGCAATGTTCACCATCCTGGTTGAATTGCACTTGACTCCTACATATGAAATCCTAAATGATGTTTTCTCTAGCACCACTGTATCAAAACATCCCGGAGTATAGTTTATCTACTGGAGATTTTCCTTTTTTTTTTTTTTTTCCTTTCATTTTTTGCATTGTGAAGTCGGTTCAATTTGCATGGTATTGGTTCTATTCTGTTTTAAATATTTTTGGTGCTTTGGTCTTTTGTTGCACATCTTTTATTTCACCATTCTTAGTAGTTTTAACTTTTGCCATATTTAATCCTTTTCTCTTCGCTTTTGGCGGTGAATAAATGGCAAGAAGAAGAGCGGGTTCTTGATAAATTTTGTGTTGCTAAATTTATGTTATGTCCATCTCCTGATGTTACTTGTGTTTTCCTTAATTAATTGAAAAGCCATGTGCAATGGCCCTCTTCATTTTCTTTCCCTGCTACTTCTGAAGTGTGTGCTTAACAGGGGTTGATTGATAGAAGTTTAATGGGCCAGGTTGTTGGTGCGATCTCAGTCTTGATCCCATGGCAGGTATGGTTCCCTCTGAAAACTTGGGCTTTGCCATCTTCTTATACCTCTATAATAAGTTGGTGGTCGTTGTTGTTCTCTTTGTTTAGGTTTAGGTGTTTTTACTTACTTTGTCAAGTGGCTGTTTTGAGTTCTTGTCTCATTATTAAGGATTGCCTTGTATTGAATTTCAGTTCTTAGGGTTATCTGTTATAGATCTCTTCCGAATAAGTCAATATCAGTTTACTTAGAAAAAAAAAAAAAGAAGAGAAGTTGCCATGGTCATGAAATCCCAATAAGTGGGGGGTGTCAGAAGGAATGGCCTGTGCCTGCGAAATGTTTGAAGATGATTTGGGTACTGTTAAAAAAATAAAAAAGCCATTGAAGTAGGAGGAAATTGATGGAGTCATCATTATTACATGCCGGCAAAATGACTTGGGCTATGATTAATCCAACAAATAAGGTAGCACAAAGTACATTAAGAAAATAATAATAATAATAATAAATTGTGCAAAATTGGTAGAACTATTACTAATTAGTACTACTTACTAAAGAAAAAGGTGTGTTTGTGTGGCTCAAGGTGGAGCAATTATCATTCATATCTGATGTTATGGAATGGAATGGGATGCATCCCCCATCTCTGCACCTGAGAAAGCATGAGTGTCTATGATGATTACCAGATGATCTGTACTCATTTCTTGTTCCGAGTCTTTTAGACTAAAGAAGACAATGATGCTTTCCCCTCCTTTGGTAAAAAACTGAAGCGTGCAAGTATTCCTGGCCCACTCCCATCTCACCTTATTCATTCACCACCTCTTTTTTTTTTTTTTTTTTTTTTTTAAACTCTGCTTCAATTGTCTAAAAATTGCTTCTTCTTTTATTATTATTATTATTATTATTTTTTTTTTTTTAAAAAAAAAAACTTAACTTTTGTGATTTTTTAATTCGAGTATGCTTGTTATTTAAAAAAAAACTTAACTTTTGTGATTTTTTAATTCGAGTATGCTTATAAAATAACTAATCAGGGAGTAGAGAAAGCAAACGGATCCGGGACTTTTAGGGATTTTTTTACTATTATTATTTTTAAGTTTTACTTGTATTTTTTATTTTCTACGGAGAATAACTACTACTATAGACATTTTTTTTTTTTTTTGAATCATTCTCATTCTGCAAGGAAAAATTTTTGTTGCAAATTATCTTTAAATGAATTTTATAAAATAAACAATAAAGTATTTATTAAATATATATATTTTTATAAAAATATTATTAATTACTATAATTGTTACGAGTTTTATATATGTATTATATAAATTAAAAAAATTTATAATATAATTACTATTTTATTTAATATTTATCAAAATTATTATCAAAATTTATCTTTTAGTAAAAATTAATAATTTAATTTATGATTATTATATTTATATGTGTGTTATGGAGCAGGGTCGAGAAATGAGGACGAAGATTTAAGAAAATATTATCTTACTTTGATTTTCCAATTAAAATCGAATTGGAATGTTTAGAGACTAAACTTTTAAAAGTTGAAAAAGTTAAAGATGTTATAAATCTAATTTATCATATTAATATCTATTTGAAGACTTCTACATTATTTTAATTTCTTTACTATCTAATTTTTTAAGTCTTTAACGTCATTATAATTATAACTCAAGATCATAATTGGATATACAATAATATAAGATAAATTAAGATTTATAATTATATTAATTTTTTTTTTTTCATTCTTTGATTTAATTTTTGTTTATTACTATTAATTTTATAATAGAATAATTATTTTATACATAATACATAAAATTCAAATTGGATATTTTTTATACTTAAAAAAGAAAGAATGACATTGCTAGGAATAATTAAACTTTTACACAGCATTTCTTTTTAATAGGGAAATGAATAGTTGGACGGTAGGGGAATCTGAGTGAGTAAAAAGTTATGGTGTCGGGGGAGGGGGGTACTAATATTATATATAATTATATATTATATAAACAAAACAATATATACTATTCGCTGCACCGACTTTTAACTGTAAAAAAAAAAAAAAAATCAAAGTGAATTTTAATAGTGAAAGAAAAGTAAAAATGCATTTGTATTAAAGTGGTCCTCTCTTAATCACACCCCCGTCCCCGCTACATATCTAACCTAATTCTTACCCTTGATGCTAATTATGAATATGCAAAATCTTCTCCTTTTAGAGATGCTTTGCACTTAATAACGGAAAATTGGATATTTTAGTTCCCATTTTATTTTTATTTAAAAGAATTAATCTTTATATTTTTTCTTTAATTTTTTTAATTCCCAAATTAAAATTAATTGGATAAATAAGTCATTTTAGACATATTTTAACCTATTTTTTATGCTAAAATTCATGTAATTTACAAGTGTGCTATTAAATAAGAGTATTTTTACCCATTTAAAATATTTATACATGCAAATTATGTGACTTTTAGCATCAAAAATAGGTAAAAATATAGCCATAAACTTATTTATCTAATCTATTTTAATTTGGGGATTAAAAAAGTTAAAGAACAAAAATAGAGACTAATTTTTTCAAACAAAAATAAAATGAGGACTAAAATATCCAATTTTTCACTTAATATTAGAGTGCATGTAGGTGTGAAGCTTTTTCTGTCTCAAGTGAGGCTACAGGTTTAAAATTGTACTTACATGTACAGTTATATAAAACTTAAAATCAAGGTTTCACTTTTGAAAGAAATTTATTTGATTCGAGGAGAGATTAATCTAGATGTGAATATGATTTAAAGGTACCACCCATGAGGTGTGGCGTAGTGATTGCTCACCTTGTCCTTTAACTATGAGGTTGAGAGTTCGAATATCGTCCATAAGAATAGAGCATATCTTATAACCAACTGTTTACCTCAAATGGAAGAGTACCTGCAGTAAAAAAGATTAATCACTACTATCGATGATGGATACCTTGGTGAGATAAAAAAAAAAAAAAAAAAAAAAGTACCACCCATAGTTGGAATTTATGTCTAGAAAAGAAAAAGATGCTTTACACTTAATTTTGGAATATTTTAAGGTAAGGCGGGTTTCATATATATATTTTTTTGGGGTTGGGGGTGGGAGGGGGAATATGAAGATGCTTTCACTTGCCATGATTACAAACCCCTCGTAAAGCACTGCAAACAAAAAAAAAAAAAAAAAAAAAAAAAAAAAAAACCATGAAGGAATTCTGAGAGTATCTCTCCAAAAAAACAAAACAAAATATAGTGAGGAAGTCACTCCTCCCCTCTCCTTCTGTTCCACAACTTTCACCGAAAAGTTGACGACAAAAGGGGCAACATTTTCTTGACTTTTTACATACCAAAGCAAAAATGCAAGAACAATCATTTATTCTACTTATTTTCAACTCCCAAAAATCCCTTCTGCATGACTTCATCATGTTCATATCTTGCTCTTTATTTCTCTATTCCTAACCATTATTCCCTTTGGTTAGTTTCTGTGTGTTTTTGAGCGTTTACTACTATTAGTATTAGTATTGTGTTGTTCAGTGAGTGCAAAAAGGGGGGAAAAAACAAAAAAAGGGTCGACATGCCTGCAGACAGCACATTAACAATGCCAGCTTCGGAGATAAAAGAAGTTCAAGATTTTGCGTGAGAGTGTTTCCTCCAGTCGAGTTTGGTTGAGATCCTAATTTGTGTAACTTTCCGATGGGAGTCATCACTGTTGCGGAACTGAAACCCAGTATATCTGGGAAGAGGTCTTTCCGTCCAAGTTCTAGCGCAAGGCACGTTAATGAATGGTAAATGGAAAATTCTCTTCATTTTTTTTTTCTTGTAAGTACTCTTGTGTATTTCAAAATTGTGATAATAATTAAATAAATGCCCAACTCCTACGGTCTCCACCATTTTTATTTATGGAGTTGTTGTTCTTCATTTGCAGCTATTATTTATATTATGGCTTTTGGGTTGTATGAATCTTTGCTGCTTTTGCTCGTGTGAATTTGATTTGGATAGGTTTGTCTCTATCACTCAACAATGGCAACATTTACTCTGGAATTCCATGGACCTAGCTACATTTTGCTGCACCATATTCTTGTGCTGTTACTTTCCATAGCGTTAGCAGATCGATTTCAATTGCTATTGGAATATCCTCATTGTAGAATGGCGGAGGCGCCAAATTCCTCTGCTTTTGAGTTCAACAATGGTGGTTCAAAAAGTAGGTGGTCGGAAGAGAATGATAGCTTGCCTTTGAAGCAACAGATGAAGATTCTGGTTGCTCAGAATCCCTTGGCTCAGTCGCTTACAAAGTTCAAACTGGGGTACAGTGGTGGCAAGTGGGCGGTGGGTTTGCTGGGAGACAAGAGGGGATGAAACGGGTTTCATTTTTTTTTTTTTTTTTTTTAATTTTTAAGTGAAAAGACCAAAATGCCCTTGGAGATTTTTTTTTAACGGATGAACAGTATTTTAACTGAAAATTTGGATAGAAGGACCTTAATCACACAATTTGAATAGTTTGAGGATCTATTTCACCAAAAAAATAGTATAGGGACCTTAACCACCAATTACCAATAGTTTGGGGACTAAATCTGCCAATTTGCCAAATAAAAATTGTAGCACTCCAAGAGAGAGGAAAAGAAAAAAAGAAAAAAAAAAGAATACATTTGTACTACAAAGTATGTAGAGTACAAGCAACGCGAAAATATGGTACCTCTCAAAAAAAAAAAAAAAAAAAAAGTGAAAATATAGTACACAAAAAAAACTTAGAAATTATCCAAACACTGGCTTATCC
>JAXGGT010000169.1:7333212-7347154 GCA_035583425.1 Marsdenia floribunda | reverse complement strand
CTGGAATTCCATGGACCTAGCTACATTTTGCTGCACCATATTCTTGTGCTGTTACTTTCCATAGCGTTAGCAGATCGGTTTCAGTCCTGTTTTGACGAAACTGACCAACAACAACAGCATCTGACAAGTATCGAAAAAACTTTTCAACATTAAAATTTCAGAAACTGTAGAATTTCATCATCTTTTGTTATTATTATTATTAGGTTATCCTTACCATCAATCTGTGTCCCGATTCCGACCAACTTATGTGAAAGAAAACTACGTACACCTAGTCGTCACCTATGGGGATGGATGGGTTTTTTTATTTTTATTTTTTATTTGATGCTGATAGCACTGAATACGACATATCATAGCCATTAATAGAGCTTGAGATTCACAGAATTCTTGATTGGAGGCCCTCAGACAATTACGGGACCAAGGTACAATAGCTGTTGAAAAATGATTAAATACGGCCAAGAACCTATCGAAGTTGATTGCTTCCAATATGCAATATTAGGCAAAACTTTCGGTTATCTTAATGGAGAGTTATTGTTACTACTGTGTACCTTTCAGATCTTCAAGGTACGGGTAGGACAATAGTTCATTCAAATTACTCTTTTTTACTCTTTTTTTTTGTTCATCACAAGGCATATCTATCTATCTATCTGATCACTGTCCCACAAACCTAACCCTCCACGGTAGTGGTGTGTGTAGCTTTCAATTTTTAATATGGGGGCCATCCAACTTGTAGGTAAGGCCACAAATATATTCATGCTACAGGGTTTTTATGGTGTTTCTCCTAATGTCATGTGTTCTAATGGAAGATTTTGTTGTCTGAGGCAAGAAAGAAAGTCTGAGAGAATTTTTAGAGTGCATTTGGAACCAACCATGTATGTGTGTTGTTGTTGTTCTTGACTGTGTTCTGAAATTCTATTTTACTATCAGCTTCCTTACTCATATGAGCTATATATATATATTTTACTTGTATTGCAGGCCAATATCTGATGTTTCAAGCGATCTTACAATTGAAGTTGGCGGAACAAGTTTTGCACTTCACAAGGTAACAGTTCAACACTAGCGTGTGTGTATATATATATATATGTACATATGTAAATGTTCTTGAAAGAGAAGAGAAGACAAACAATGCACAAATGTCAATCTAAAAGGAAACTATCCATTCGTAATATGCAGTGATTCTTAAATTTTTGTTCTGCAGTTTCCTCTGGTTTCTCGAAGTGGAAGAATTCGGAAATCGTTGCTGGAAGCAAAAGATACAAAAGTAACGAGGCTGAGTCTCCATGGTGTACCTGGTGGATCAGAAGCATTTGAAATGGCTGCCAAATTCTGCTACGGGGTGAACACTGAGATCACGCTGTCAAATGTAGCCATGCTGAGATGTGTCGCCTATTTCTTGGAAATGACAGAAGAGTTTTATGACAAGAATTTGGAAGCAAGAACTGAAGCATTTTTGAAGGAAACTGTACTCCCAAACATAGCCAACTCAATTTCTGTTCTACACAACTGTGAAAGCCTGCTGCCCTCTTCGGAAGAAGTAAACTTGGTTAGCAGGATGATCAATGCAATTGCAAACAACGCTTGTAAAGAGCAGCTGACCTCTGGCTTATCCAAGCTAGAATACAACTTCCCACCAAAGCCAGTCAGGAGCAGCAGCATTGAGTTAGAAACACCCACAGGCACAGACTGGTGGGGAAAAAAACTTGCCCAGCTGAATCTTGATTTCTTCCAAAGGGTTTTATCTGCAGTTAAGACTAAGGGCCTCAAACAGGACATTATTAGCAGAATTCTGATAAACTATGCTCAGAGCTCTCTTCAAGGGCTTGTTGTGGTAAGGGACCCTCAATTCACCACCACAAAAGGAACATTTCTGGACTCCGACATGCAGAAGAAGCAAAGGGTCATTGTTGAAACAATAGTCTGTTTACTACCGACGCAGTCAAGGAAAAGTGCGGTTCCCATGGCATTTCTTTCGAGCTTGCTGAAATCAGCTATAGCAGCTTCATCATCTACATCCTGCAGATCTGATCTAGAGAGGCGGATTGGTCTGCAACTTGATCAGGCAATTCTCGAGGATATTCTAATCCCAACGAATTCCCAGGGAAACAACAACCACCACAATCACAATCCCTTGTATGACACCGATTCAATCTTGAGGATTTTCTCTTTTTTCCTGAATTTGGATGAGGACGACGAAGAAGAAGAAAATCACTTGAGGGATGAAAGTGAAATGGTGTACGATTTTGACAGCCCCGGATCCCCGAAACAAAGCTCAATACTGAAAGTGTCAAAACTACTGGACAACTATCTAGCTGAAGTTGCTCTGGATCCCAACTTGACACCATTGAAGTTCATAACACTGGCAGAGTTGCTTCCGGATCATGCTCGCATAGTCTACGACGGATTATACCGAGCAGTTGATATCTTTCTCAAGGTGAGAAATTTCTTGAGAACAACAATACTATACTACCTACCAGCAGCATCAAAGATTTTTTTTTTTCCTTTTTCTTTACCCGAAAGGATTAAAAAAAATAATAATAAAAAATTCATTCCTTATTTACACTTACAGGTTCATCCCAACATAAAAGATTCAGAGAGGTACAGACTATGCAAGACAATTGACTGTCAGAAACTGTCCCAAGAAGCCTGCAGCCACGCAGCTCAAAACGAACGGTTGCCGGTACAAATGGCAGTTCAAGTTCTGTATTTCGAGCAAATCCGACTGAGGAATGCAATGAACGGAGGACATAACCAATTATTCTTCGGATCAATGAACGGCCAATTCCCACAGCGATCCGGCAGTGGCGCAGGGAGCGGTTGCATCTCACCCAGGGACAACTACGCATCAGTAAGAAGAGAAAACAGAGAATTGAAACTTGAAGTAGCAAGAATGAGAATGAGGCTAACAGATTTAGAAAAAGATCACGTTTCCATGAAACAGGAACTCGTGAGATCAAATCCCACAAACAGATTATTCAAATCGTTCACAAAAAAGTTGAGCAAACTCAATTCTTTGTTCAGGATTATAGATATTAAGCCAATTGGAGGAAAAGCTCATTCAGAAACAAGGTTCCCTTTCCAGAAGAGAAGACGTAACTCCGTTTCATGAACCATCAGAGAGAGAGAGAGAGAGGATTGCATGTGTGAATGTATAGGTTTTTATTTTTATTTTTTTAATTATTAGCCACATTTTTTAGTATTTTCTTTTCGTGTGTGCGGTCTTTAGATTTTGTATCTGTTGTACTACACTATGCTTCCATGACTTTATGAAATTTTCAAAGCGAGAATATAGTTGGTTTGGTGACGTGGGATTCATTTCCTTTTTAACTATTAATCTCGCTTATAATTATATAAATATATAAATATAAAAATTATAAATTTGTTATAAACCTTTTAACGGATATTGTCCATTTTCACTTTGGCACATTTTAAGAATTTTTAGGCAAGCTATGTGAGACTTCATGTCACAATACACCTTTCCATAACGAGTTTAACTGATATTGTCAATTTTGACACATTTCAGGTACACCCTACAAATTTAAAACGCGTCAGTTTAGTATAGGACTTCAGGTCCCTACTTAATAAGCGTTCAGAAAGTTTCTAGGCAAGGGATGTGAGACTTCAAGTCACAATAAAATTCAAATTATTATTATTATTAATTTTTAATTTTAAAATAATAATAATAATTTTTTTCAATTCTATCCTAATTTTGACAAAAGTTATTTACATTTTGACCTTAGATTTCTTAAAATAGTATTCTAATTTTTCTCTTGGCCTAAAAAGAGTAAGGGAAAAAGAACGAGGACCAACTGACTTAAATATAAAAAGGTTAACCAATTTACCCCCAAAATCTTCTCTCAATTCAGCATTCGTCCTCCAAATCGTCATCTGTGTTTCGTCTGAAACAGTTACGATTTCTGAGCAGTTGCGCAGTAAGGGAAACAAAAGAATGGCGTTCTCGTTGAAAAAGCTAACCAATTTTCTTCCGTTCTCCGGGCTTCTCAGGTTTCTCTTCCGCTTTTTTTATCTCACATATCTATATAATTTTTGCCATAAGTGGCATCTATCCTTTTTTTTTTTGTTACCTGCTCTTAATTTTCCGATGGTGAAATATGGGACTCAAAGTTTGAGTTGTTGAATTTTTTTTTTTTTTTTTTTTTAGCAGAAACTCATAATTAGTGCCTCCTGAAGTTCAAATTCTGAACCTTTTACCTTTTTCGGGCTGCCAAAATCATTCAAATTTATGACTTTTTCTTCATATGGTGATATGGTGATTAACATTTTCGGAATCTTTCCTTTTTTTTTTTTTTTTTTTTTTTTTTTGTGTGTGTGTGTGTGTGTAGAGAGGTTGCTTTTCGGATTGTACAGTCAGTGTTGTCTCTTGTGGGCTTCATGTATTTTTCAGCTATAGCTTGCTGGAAGTCTGTAAAATACTAAAATTTCGTTATGCTTCATCTTGTTTTTAAATTGTGCTTCTTCTAGTACTTTTGGGAACTAATAAGAAATATTCATTTCATTGTGTCCTCAAGTTTAGATACATATATACTAACTTCATCCAATCTAGGAGTGTACGCATTTTTTTTTTTGTATTTTTATATATACTTATCTAATAAAAATGTGATGATATGTACCAACTTCTTCAAATCTAGGACTGTTTGTATATTCTAGAAATATTGTGTTTGATTTTATACAAATGTTCATTTCTCCGTTCAATTTTAAGAATTTATATATAATGTTGTTGAGGTTTTTGAGTGGTGTATTTTCAATTGGAGTGTTAATTTTGATAGGAGACTCACATTTTTTTTTTCTCTTTTTGGTAAGTGAGATAGGAGACTCACATTGCCATATTATTTGATCTCAGATTTAATAGAACGGCTGTCAGTAGTTTCGTTCATATTTGCATTACTAGTATGAATCTTTTTTTTTTTTTTTTTTAATAGAACAAAGATGGAATAAATGTGTATCATCAATGGAATATATTTTGTCAACTAAGTTGTGGGGTTATGTGATAGTTCTTTTTCGCAATTGACAACATCTGTGGCTTCCATGACTAAATCTTTACATGTGTTTACATCACTTTATCTCATTAATTTAAACTTCAGGCTTTCAATGGCTCAGGGATTAATTTCATGGTTAAACCTGTCTTAGTTTAAAAGGATTACAACATTCTTCCTCTAATGATGTTAGTTAATCTACTCTGTTGACCATAATCTTTTTGTTTGAATATTTTTTTGAAGATGAAAAACAGAGGAGCTGATTCATCTTGCCCACCTTTCTTGTGTAAAAACTTCAATTTTTTTTTTTTTTTTTAAAACGATCAATTGAACATTGAAACTTTATCATAACAGGCCTTATTTGGTGAGAGTATTTCTTCTACGGGTGATTAATGTGAAATTCTTGTGTTTGTTCATCTCACCCAAGTCCCCATAAATGAATAACAAATGACAAATAAATGTCTTGACATTATTCAACACACTGGTTTCTTCAGGATATGTTCTATTTTTATATTTGTTATGCTTATCCCCTTATTGTTTTTTTCTGCAGGAATTTGGAAAATGATATGGAAACTGTGGTTAAGGTTTTACAACCTGGACCATTGGGAATAATAGAACACAAGTTCTCTGCAGAGGAGATACACAAAGCAAATGCAACAGTCAGGAGGGCAGTGAACAATTGGCGAAGAAATGCCAATATTGAGCTGCATAGCCCCATTCTGAAAGATTTTATTAGCAACTGATGGTTTAGTTATTTCTCGTTTTGCTAGAACCACTATGATCAGCTGTAAGGTTTCTGGTCCTCAGATAAAGCACCTCCTTTACTTCTCTCTTTAATTAATTATTCAAAAAAGTGATCGTTATGCATTTTGAATTTCTACCTGATAATGCATGAATGTGTTTCTCTGTAGCATTGGTAATATTCATTTGTCAAATTGATGGAGCTTAGGTCTATCCTAGCTGAAGAATGGCAAGTTTATGCCACTCAAACAAAATGGTCAAAATTTATTAGCCAGCACAATATTTCAATGATTTATGGATCAGTTGGAAAAAGGTTTACATGGAAAGGATATGAGAGAAAAAAATATAATGCTGCTCAGGAATAGGATTATGAATTTACTTGTGTTTTAGGTTCTGGTTTCTACTTTGAAGAGTGAACTGTTGTAAGAAACTTTTTGAGATGAGATGAGCTTGCTTGTGATCAAATGTCGGGAGGGTCTGTACCACTTAGTACTGGTGGATTGTTTTTGCTGAAAACAAGGACACATTTGTGTAACTTTCAATAATATTTCACCTTAACGAGTTATATTCTGTGTGTTCCATTAAATTTTCTTTTGATCTATTAGTATTCTTTGAAAAAGATTGCATATATGATACAACAAATTGAAAAAAGAATGACCAAAATATCGAAGGTGAGTGCTGATTTTGCCTGATCATTGAGCTCCATGTTCCTTCCACCAAGACGATCTACCATGTCTGGAACAGATTCCCAGTTCTCTACTTCTTTCATGTATGGGTCCTGCAACTTCATTCTCATTTTCTCAGCTTCACGACTTGCTGCCTCTTGAGCCAGTGTCCAATCGTAGAACTTCCTTTTCTCGTCATCACTTAGAACATCGTATATCTCTCTAAGCTTCATAAATTTTTCAGATGCTGCTTTAATAGGAAGGGATGTTGTGTCTGGATGATACTCCTTTGACAATCTCCTGTAAGCAGCTTTAATTTCTTCCACATCAGCTTCTGCAGGTACCCCCAAGAATCTGATCATTATCCCACAGAAATTTTTTGTCATTTTTTTGGTATTTCAAGTGAGAGTGGATTATCAATATCTCCTATGCTCCAGATAAAAGCATTAGTTTATATTAAATATAACATGTCTCCAACTGTGATTTGATTCTTGTTTATTATTATTTTCCCTTTTCTGGGTGTAATCATCAATAGAACCTTTAGCACAAGTTTATCATAATTTTTCAGTTTTGGGTGATAGAAAGAAATGCTAAGAAATATTTGTCTGACCCTTTTCTCTGACAGGAAAACTTTGGGAAGAAAAGGTCAAATTCTTATTGTACATGCCCTCGGATGACGATCCATAGCCATAGAAACTCAGAACTTGGTCTTGGTAATCAGCAGAATATAACTAAAACCGGGTAATCATAAATAACATAGACTTACTGGTAGTGAGAATCAGAAGAACTGTTTAGCAAGTCTGAGAACTTTTTATCCAAGTCTTCGTCAGTTTTGAGTTGCTCTTCCGCAGATTTGGATTTGGTTGCGCCAATCCATCCTTCATCCTCGTTCTCCCAGTGAATTCTTGTGTCAACACCCGGAGGAGCTCTCTGTGGACCGTTTGAGCTCTGTGCTGCGTGTGTTATCCGCAGGTGGTCATGTTTTGTTCTTTGATTTGTTATAAACCATGGCTGAGGTCTTTGGATGCAGCTATGTTTCTGTGATAAAGGACAAAATGGAGATGTAAGTGACGCCATGGGTGGGGGGGATAAGTAGCAGTCTAGTTATGGAGATTGATAAAGCGAGATTTCACCCTTTTTTTTTTTTTTTTCCCCCTTTTTTAAACGTGTGGTTCCTGGTGACGGAAATGACATTCCACTATGCCCACACTAGAGAATGGAATTAAAGGACCATAATTGAAATTTGAAGCTCTGATGAGCTCATAAAATAGGACAAATTTTGAAGTCTGCCTCAATGTGCGTGTGTTTTTGTTTTTGTTTTTGGTTTTTTTTTTCTTTAACCAAGAAAGGAAGGGCTTTTTCTTTTTGGACCACATAGTAGAAACAAATTCAATTCTAATTGTCTAGACTATGGACAGTAACAAATATTTGTTTTTAAAATAAAATTTCTGTTTAGATAAAATGTTTTAAATAATACATCCAAATTAACTCTATCCAACTTACTCTTTTAACTACGTAATTTAACCAGAAAAAGGGGAGGAAATTAATATTTGGGTTATATGCTAATTGGGGTTGTTGGAGAAACAGTAGATATCTTTAATATATTAAGAACAAAAATGGCAATACAAGATAAAAAGTCATTGAATGTCCATAACAAAAGAGTTCATTCAATGACACAATACCCTAGGGAGAGAGTTGCATACTACATTATATAAGCCTATTTCCCTTGTGGTGGCGAAAGCCAAACTACCAGTAAGCATGCATGGTGTTTATTTTGAGAGTAGTTTTGTTTGTATGCTTTTTATAGCCATATGGCTTTAGCCTTCTTGAGCAATGGAACGAGTTGTCCCTTGATATGAAGACTCATAACCTCGTCGGCACCGCCAACGAATTCCTGGCCAATGAACACAGCAGGTACGCTCGGTCTTCTCCCCGATGCTAGAAGTGCCCTCTCTAGTTGGTGGCCATTGGGAAGTTCATCAAGCTCATATACAGTTGGATTTGCACCAAAACTGGATATCAGTGTCTTGATGGAATGGCTTATGCAGCAAGAGGATTTGCTGAAGATAACCACCGGCTTGTCTGATGCCAATCTGGTGACTGTGTCCATGAAAAACCTTAATATCTGATTAACCCCGTGAAGGAATTTTTAAGGAACGTTTTAGCTGAAAAGCAATGTGTGAGGTGAGTGATAGTTGGATTAGACTGGAGAGGTGATAGGTGATCCAGGTGCTGTGAAGAACCTTGATCACCCTGGAGGTTTATATACACGTCCTAAGAGTACGGATGCAAGAAAGATTTTGTTCTGAGAGAGATATTTATTAGATTCCCAAATTAGCCCATTGTTTATCTGTTTTTTTTTTTTTTTTTTTTCTTCTTTTCTTTTTCCGACCAATTGCCAGCTCATTGATCAACAAGTATCCTCTACAGTTCAATTTGCAGTACAGGAGACAAGTTGGAAAACAGTACACTAGGAGAAAAACTACGCACATTCTCCAGTGGGATTCTTGATTTGCCGGTGATCAAGGTTGGTTTTTCCATAAATGTTCTAAATTAAGATGTCCATTTATGTGCCTGATGTAGAATTGAAAGCATGCAATGCTAATGACAAAATTTTGAGAATTTCTTTCTCTATTTTTTTTAGCCTGGAGAATCACTGAATGGTTATGATGTCATATTGGATTTGATCATCACATTGCGTCTTGCATAGATCCACTTCTTTTGTTGCAGTAGTGATGACAAAATTTTGAGGATATCATATTGGGTTTGATCATCACATTATTGCGTCTGCATATATAGATCCAGTGAGTGGAGGTAAATGCTTCTATATATTTCCCCACTGTCGTTTATGGGTCATTTCCTTGAAGATTGTAAGCAATAGTGTGGCTAACTGTTTTTATGTGCTTATATCCTTTTTCTTTAGAAAGGTTCTTAATTAATCATAATAATACACATGGGATTATTAAAGTTGCAGAATTGTTCTAATCGACCACCCCAAGTCAAGTCGTCCAATAAATTGCATTAAAGATTAATATACATACATACATATATATATATATATACACACTAGATCCTTTGCCTATTTAGAAAGACTATTAGTGTTGCCTAAGGACTCTAAGATTTGATCCTTTACATACTTAGGAAGCTCTCTGTGCGTGTCTACATATATACACACATATCACCGTTGCCTAAGGAAATTAAAGAGATACACTTTACAAAGATAGAAAAGGGAGGGGAGAATATTGAGCTATATTATTAAAGTAAATGAAGATTGGATCATTGAGAAAATGCTCTCTTTTCTCTCTCTCTCTCACTATAAATATATATATAAATATATATTTCCATCATGACACACAATTTGATCAGATAAAATATGCAGCATTAAGGGAAAAAAAGGAAAAACGATTAAAAAAAAAAAACTACTATCCGAAAGTTCAGTTGACCTCTTTTCATGTCTTTATTTCTTTATATAGTAATTATTAATTAACACTTGTTAATATAGATTTGGGACACTTAATTGGACAAAAAAAGGGACGATGCCCTTCATGATAAATGAATAGATTTCCCACCCCCCCACCCCCCCTTTTTTTCCTGCTCTGTTGCAGAATAATGCACGAATAAAAATCCTTACCTTTTTTTTTTTTTTTTTTTTCTTTTCCTCTTTTCTTTTTTCCTTTTCCGTCTGAATCTAGAGCAATTGATTATATGGAATTGATGCATATTTATTGGTTTCCCGTCCCATTTATTATTTATCAAGTTCAACTTCCGCATATACACTAAGGAAATGCAGGAATCTTATGTTGCGTTCAGCTGCTATTATTGCCACGTGTGTGTTTATATTTTTTTATTATTATTATTATTATTTAATAAGTCTTCAATATATAATGAATTAGAGTATTTGATTTTTTTTTTCTTAATAAAAATTATAATTTGAGTAAGTCAAATTTTGTGAAAGGAATGATTAAATATACATATTTATTATATATTGAGATTTACTAAAAAAAAAATAAAAAATCAATCGTATCAATAATTGAAGACCAAATTTACTATTTTTTTTTTAAACAATAACTAACAAATTATTGAAAAGAAAGAAAATATAAAAATTTATATAGTTTAATGATGATAGATATTCTTACCTTAAAAAAATTACTTTTTTTTTTTTTTTTTTTCAACAAAATGAGATAAGATTTAAATTGTGTATATATTTTTTAAATTAAAAGATTTTTTTTTAACAGTAATTAGAGAATTATGATCTTTAACAATTATACTTTTAGTAGAGAATCACTTTTTGTGAAGTGTATAAAATTTTTGATCAAAAAAACAATATATATATATATATATAAAAGATATATATACTTACAGGTATGTAAAGAAAAAACAAAAGATAGCTTAGAGGATAAGTAAGAGATTTTGTGCTTTTGAGCTCAATCAGGATAGGATCAGTTTTCTGCATAGCCTGCCTCAAGAAAAAATGAAGGGACAAAACCAAATCCTTGCTGAATGTCCTCCTGCAACTAACACTTTGGCTAAAATCACTTACTGTACAAAGTAATGGAGCATTTCCATGATTGATTATTCTTGGTGGCGATTGGCATCCTCTCTTTCCTTCTCTTCTTTTTCACACATATATATATACTTTTGGAATAGTCGGCTTTAGCAGGCGGTGGTGGTCTCTATCTCTCTGTCTCTGTCTCTCTCCCTGTATGTTTTTGTAGTAATAGAAGAATATGGTTGTGTGAATGAGACTGAGATCGGCAGGTGAAGCAGCCGCAAACCCTAAAAAGGGAAAAGCTGCAACTGGGATTAGTTTATTCTGGGAATGTGAGTGTCGATCCTGGAAATGGGATTAAAAAGGTAAAGGAAAAATGCGGCGATGTCGGGTCCTGACATCACAGGGTCCAAAATACCCAGCCCGACCATAAAAATATATGGTATGGTATGGTCTAATTTTTTCAATATCCAAAAATTATAAATATCCTATTTAGTACATACTCGATTCGATAATTTATTAAATATATAAAATAATATATTACATTAATTATGGGATTGTAATGTTTAAAAGAATTTTTATTTTTAAATTAAATTAGTAAGAATTTATTCAGTTATTATATATATATATATATATTAATTTCTTAAAAAAAGATTATTTTTTGTATATATATATTTTTTCAATTTTAACTTATATTCTTTTTTACAATTTTAATAATTTTTAAAATATTATATTTTAATTTATAATTTATATAAATTATTAATTGTTAATATAATTAAATTATATTTTAAATATTATAACTTATTATAATAATATAAATTATATTATAAGTTATTTTTAAAATTTAATTATTATTTTTTAAAAAAATTAAAATTTCAAATAATATATTAGATTCAAATTCGAAACCAAATAAAATCAGAATATAAATTTTTGGATATTAAATAAAATATGCATCTAAAAATATTTTTTTTAATATACAACTAATAATTTTGAAATTAATTGGACCTAATCACAACACCAATTATTATTGGGGATTTTCTAGGATTGGATTGACGTTGTGCTGCAATTTGCCCATTGTACAATTTTTCCCACTTTATTCTCTTTTTCTCTCTCCTCTTTGAAAAATGTGCCAGCCTTATGTTACCATATGTTCTAAATTTGATACTCCACAGCCATAGTCCCTGAGTCACGCCATATGTTCTAAATTTGATACTCCACAGCCATAGTCCCTGAGTCACGTGACGCGACTGTAATCGGGCAGCACCCGAGATACTATTCTTATTGTAATTATATATTTGGAAAATTTTCGACTTTAGTTCTGTAATTATTTACATTTCTTAAACTTGATCTTAAATTTTTAAAAATATCTAACTAGATACTATAACTATTTTTAAATTCTGAAATAGTTCATTTCGGACAAAATTCTCTCCTTTCCCGACCGTTCCAATCAGGTGAGATACACATGCCCTTTTTTTTAGGGCATTTTCGGTAATCTCTTCCATCTCTAAAAAAAAAAATATAAACTAACTCCCCGCCACTGAAATTTCTTCTTCTTCCTCTTCTTCGCTTTACTGTAATGGAGAGTTAGTTTATAATTTTTTTTTTTTTTTTGAAGGATGGAAGAGATAACTGATAATACCCTCAAAAAAAGAGGGTATGTGTATCTCATGTGATTGGAAGTGCCGAAAAATGGGAGAATTTTGGCCGGAAGGACCTATTTTAGATTTAAAAATAGTTATAGGATCTAATTAAGTTTTTTTAAAGATTTAGGACCAAGTTCGGAAAACGTAAATAGTTATTGGACTAAAATCGAGAATTTTCCTATATATTTTTTTGTTTTTGATAGTTCTTATTGTAATTATATATAAAAAAATATTTGAATTGCCAATAAATACATATACATATGAAGTGAGACGCATCACAAGCATACTTTCATTTATTATTATTCCCTTTTTCTTTTCTTTTTTTCCTGTTTTGAATGTTTGTGGCATTTTTCCCTTCCAATAGGTAAGATAGGTAAACAGATTTGCTGACAACTGAGTTAGATTTTATTTATTATTTATTTTTTGAATTATAAATTTTTAACATGATTAGAATTTATAATTAAAATTATTAATATTATAACAATCACTTTTTATCTAAAATATTTTTTTCATACTTTCATTTTCTTTTCTTTTTTTTTTTTTTAAAAAAATTATTGAAAGAAAATTAATTAGTATAATGGAAAAGTGGCAGCTTTAGTCCTTTAACTATTTTCATTAACATAAGTCCTAAATCTTTTTTTTTTTGACCTGTTAAATTCCACATTTTTTAATGACTAGCCAGTTAAGTCCTTTCGGCGAAAAATTTAAATTTTCCAACAAAAAATGAGCATTTGTCGGGCAAGTGATAAATTGTTAAGGGCAAAATTGTCCTTACACTGTTCCCTCTTAAATCCCCACCCCCCCAAAAAAAAAAAGGAAAATGTGATACCCCATCCCACATTGGAAATATATGTGGATATGTCATGGAATATAAGTATGGGCCTAGTTAGTCATTGTCAACTCGGGATATCCCTTTTGGTATAGCAAGGACGGTACCAAGTAGTTGACCGTGGGTATCGCCAGGCCCCACAAGTCGTGGCGCGGGCTCGTGGGCCTGAGTCGTGACAATTGGTATTAAAGCGGGTAGCCAAACGTCCACTGGTTGATCTTGGGCTTAGGCCAATTATGTTGGGCCCTAGCGGGATGCTGGGCCTTAAGGGGGTGAATGTGATACCCCGTACCAAGTAGTTGACCGTGGGTACTGCCGGGCTCGCGGGCCCGGATCGCGACAGAAAACCCAGCAAAAAAAGGAAAACGAAAGGGATTAGGATACACCATTCATTTTTGGCCGAAAAATTCGAATTTTTCAGGATACACCATTATTATGCAAGATGAAGGCGGCCTTCAAATTCACAAAGATGGAAAATGGTCTAATGTTCCCAAAAACCCTCATGCCCTGATCGTTCTTATGGCAGATTAGATGCAGGTAAAGCAAAAAAAAAAAAAAAAAAAAAACGAGTCCACGCCCCCCCCCCG
>JAXGGT010000169.1:7304189-7320135 GCA_035583425.1 Marsdenia floribunda | reverse complement strand
TAATATAGTGAAAATCCAAACAAACCCTAATTTTCTTTAAATAAAAACTTTTCAAGAAAATAAAATGATAAATATTATCTTTAAAAATGAAAGCCAACAAGAGGTCAATCGATTTGTTCTTTTATTCAATTGCTTGCTGCCAAAACTTTGCATATTTTTTTCCCCAAAAAATTCAAGCCCCTCTCACAAGAAATCCACACTCCCTTCTCTTTTCAAACTGGATTCTTTGTTCTCACCCACTTCCTGATACACCATAAAAACCTCATGAACAGATAAGGCCCTCTCATCACCCCCTTTTGGGAATTTTTTTGCTCCTCGTTACACTGCTATTCCATGTCCAGAATGCTCTCATAAATTATTAGTTTTCTTCTATGATATTATAGTTTATCTTTATCGTAGTTTCCGAAGATCCTTCCTTGTACAAGAATCAAAACAAATGATAATGAATTGCTCGGCTCAGAAGCAGCAAGATGATGCTGTAAATCCTCGCCTCTGTGATTTCTGCGGTGAATCTAAAGCTCTCCTCTACTGCAGAGCTGATTCAGCTAAGCTATGTCTGGCATGTGATCGGGAGGTTCACTCTACCAATCAGCTCTTCACGAAGCACACCCGATGGTTGCTCTGTGACGCTTGCGATTCCACCCCTGCTACCATTTTCTGTCGTACGGAGACCTCTGTTTTCTGCCAGAACTGCGACTGGGAGTCCCATAACAATCTCTCCCTCCAATCTATGCATGACCGTAGGCCTCTTGAGCCCTTCACTGGATGCCCTTCCGTTAATGAATTATTGGGGATTCTTGGCTTTGAAAATGTCAGCAAGAAGTGCCTTTTGTTCGGGGATGATGTTCCTGGCCCTGGAGAAAATGTTTGCTCCTATAATGATAATAATGAAGCTGAAAATATTTATGAGTTCTCGGATATGTTGGTTTGGGAGACCCCTTCCGTGGTGAGTCTTGATGATTTAATAACGTCCAACACTTGTTCCCCTGGGCATTATTTTCAGGCTATGGGGGTTCCTCCACTACCCAAGGTCTGTTTCCACCCAAAACAATTTCCTTTAATTTTCTATTTATGTTTTAATCTTCTGAATATTCTAAAACATTGTTATCATAGTCTTCAGTGGTCTTTTTTTTTTAGTTTAATAAATTGCCATTTCTTTTTCGATTTTAATTTTCCTTCCTTAGAATTCAAAGATTACGCCTTTGCAAATTGAACTCTCTTTTTTTTTTTTTAATACTCGATTATGCACCTGACCTTTTTTCCCTTGAAAGAATCATCTTGAAGGATTTTCTGCTGTAATTTTGAAGCTGCAAGAAGGATACATAGGATTGTACTTCTATTTGTTCCAACTGTACCACATCATAGGCCTTTTCTTTTCTGATACTATTTACCGGACTTTGTTTCACAGGATAGTGACATTGCATTTATCTAATTGCCATTCATATTTCTTGATTTCTCTGCTTGTCTGTATTTCTAGTTGCAGGAAAACTGAATGAATGTGATTATTGAGCTTTCATCACCAGCAGCACAATTGACCAAATCATTGTTTAATCGTTTGCATTCATCTAATTGATAGTCATAATTCTTCATTTCTCTTCTCGTCTGTATTTCTAGTTGCAAAACTGAACGGATGCGAATTTATTGTTGGATACACACTTTGATTTTGTCTTCCTATGTGGAGTTTTAATCACCAGCAGCACAACTGACCAGATCTAGTTTATTATTTTGAACCAGAATCGAAATGCCACGTGTGGGAAATACAAGGAAGAAATACTTTGCCAGCTTCGAGAAATGTCTAAGTTGGAACCTGGCTCTGGCGATAGCGAAGGGGACACTCAACCCCTTATAGGAATTGAGCCCGTAGCTCCCGGAGATAACCATTCCGTGCAAAAGTATGAAAATCTCGATGACAACAGGGAGTTAACATTAGAACTCTGCCAGGTCAAGCTCTATAATCTCTTTTTATTTCACTAATTCATCAAGTTTTTCCCTACTAATTTCTTGTTCAAAATTTAGTAGTGTATTTGGGCTAAGAAATCTGAATCTTGAAATTGCAAGGTCTTAAGCTATACATTTTACAGCAGAATGCTTACAATTAATTATTGATGCTGAATTACATGGGGAGGGGATGGGGATTAATCACAATGTAGCTGTACCATCAATCATGTTCAATTTAACTTGATTAGAGAGCAAAACTTGTGAGTGCTCCAAACTTGTCCTATTTCACTAAGTAGATTCTAGTTCAAAACAATTGTTTATGAAGCATATGTAAATCAACCTAGTTTGACACAAATATTCATATGGCTCATGACGCCTTCCACAGTGTATTTTACAGTGGGCTGGTAACTGAATCTGTTCTTCTTTATGAATATTTGGGTTATGTTTGGACAAACATTGAACATAAGTTCAACCTTTTTAACTCAAAAGATGAAAAAAAAAAAAAAAAAAAATGAATGGTGCTTTTTTCGTTTTGAAAAAAGTGTGTATAAAAAGAACCATTTTAACAAGACAAGGAAGGCTTTCTGTGAGTCAAAATGAAAATTGAAATTTTATTCTTCTCTGGTTTGCTGAGGTTTTGGAAGAAATTCTACCTAATGTGAAATATTGAACCCAAGAAAATAAAATTATCATGTTGCCCTATGCAGGCTAGTGCATTTGACTGGCGTGGGAATAGGGACGAGGCTGCTGATCAGGGCATCTCTTCTACCTTTTTAGGTAGCTATACTGAGATGAACCATTTAGTTCCTGACAAGGATTCAGATGTTCGTGACAGTTCGGAGCATGTCAATGACAGTCATGAAGACCTAACACATCATCCTATCAACACCGAGACCTTCCAGACCATTCCCAGAGTTCCTGTTCGTGAGCTAAACAGCCAGGAAAGAGATTCTGCTCTTTCACGATACAAGGAGAAGAAGAAAACTAGGAGGTACATAGGGCTTATTCTTCAACTCACTACAAGGTCCTTCTATGCTTAGCTCTTGTCTATGACAGTAGTTAGAAGCACTCCCTTTATTTTATTCTTTTTTTTTTTAAGTCGTTATTTTTTTTTTTTTTAGTCGTTAGTTGTTAAGTGTATAAATTCAACCCTATCTATAAACTTAAGCTAATATAGGTGGCAATTTAACATGGTACAGAGTAGGAGATCTTGTGTTCGAACTTTGGCTCTATCCCATTTGTTAGTTATTGTGCACGTGTTGGACCTGTTATTAATGATTTATGTTTAGCCACACACGTGGGGTGTGTGAAGTGTATAAATTTATTCTCTCTATTAGATTATACTTCTAGAGCAGATGGTAATGTATCATTAGTAAAAGTACACATCTTAAGAAGATTCTAACTTACGTAACTAAACCGACCAAGAAACCCGATGAATTGAATAAGGATGAAGATGAAGAGTTGAAAGTTCCTTAAATAAGCTTTAGTTATAAGGGTGTAGTAAAGAATAAAAAGAATAAATGTTACAAGCAAAAAGGAAAACACAGAATTCTATAAAAGGTGGCAATTAAAAAGAAAATGAAGGAAAATGATGCACAATGTTTGTATCTTGGAATTTTTGAAGTATTTGTACTTCACACGGTTCATTCAGAATTCACATGCTGATGTATCTTAGAGTCTTTGAGGTTTTATATCAATCTGTCCATATTTCTTTTCAAAGATGTGAAAATTTTAAATGTCAATTTTCCAACCATAAAAATTGTTGTTCCAAGAAAGTATCACATATGTACCTCCTCAACTGACAAGATTCATACCCATCAAACAATACATGGGTTTCATTACTATGTTAATGGTGAAGTTATCTATTTTCCAACAAAAAATGAACAAATAAATAAGAAAGAGTGAACATTTTGTTTTGCGAAGGGCTCACTTTCAATATTGAACCCGTGGGCTCTGATTGACTTGAAATTATAAAGTTGTCTGGAGCTGTAAATATAAGACAGTAGATATGTTGGGCCCAGGATATATGCATTGGTAGTCCCCGAATACCTCTTAGAAATTTTCTGGAATAATGTTTCTCAGCATGATCGAGATATGCTGCATATAACAGTTTTGCTCTGCAAGAAGTATCAAGTAAAATTCATCCAAAAACATTGTTGCTGCAATTGTTGGTTTACTTTTCCAATCTAATTGATAAGTTTGATTCTATTAGTTAATTTCTCAGTTTGATAATAGGATAATTTTAATTTGATGTGTCTCCCTTTTTTGTTTTCTGGGTTGAATTCGATGTGTCTTTAGTTACAATTTTGTATCATAGTGCATCATGTATGTTTTCTGGCTATTAAAGATTTGAGTAGATTCTTAATACTATGATTTTACAGGTATGACAAGCACATAAGATATGAGTCACGAAAGGTTCGGGCAGAAAGTAGAATAAGGATCAGAGGACGTTTTGCCAAGATGGATCGTTGAGATACTTCTGTTAGGTTATGGTGTGAAGTATTTTGTGTTTCTTGCTGGAAGTAGGGCAGCACAAGAAATGTTATTCAGTGAGATAAACATTTATTGTACTGCTATAGTGCCATGCCAAAGGTCAACTAATGTTTCAGGAAGTTGATATAATGTATCACTTTTGTGCAACTTTCTATTCTTCTATAATAGAAGGTGGCTATAGTTTGTATAGTTAGGAATTGGAAATAATTTGGTGTCCAGAATTTCTTCAAATTGTGCAAGTGAGCATTATCTAACTTCAGCTATGTAGTAAACGAAATTCTGATGTATAATGTACTGGTTCTCCTGTTCCCTGGCAAAATTTTAGGAAGTATTCTACGCTAGACATGGCCTTTTAAACCTCTCCCCTTGTAAGAGCAATTAGATGTGCATATCTAATTGTTTGTATTCAACTAGTTTTAAGACCATGTCTTGGGAAAGATTTCCTCAACTTCTGGGTTGAACTTCAGAAGTTAAAATATGTTTCTTCCTTCACTTCTATGGATTATTATTCTTTTCTCATTAATGCCAATGTTCTCTAATTTATGTTTGAAGGTGTGGCTCTCTAATTTATGTTTGAAGGTGTGGCAAGGAACTCACCAGATTCTGTTTCATGGTACTGGAACTCAATGATGTACAAGGACGTTATCTAGGTTGAATGCAGAGCTGATGCCTTCAGAAGGGAATTTTATCCTGTTTCTTGGTTGGTTCAGTTGCTATCAGGTGAAGGTTTTCTTCTTTTATTTTCTTTGTGTGTGTGTGTGCACTGGGGAAAGGGGGGGCGGGGGGTGTTGGTGGTGGTTGGGGTTGTTTTGGTTTGAGGATGCGGGGTTTGTAGTTCCATATTTAGGAACCCCTTTATCTTTTTGTTGCTTCTGGTACTGATGCCTAGTTGATGGTTTTGCTTTCCTGTTTACACCTTTACCTTTATTTGGCTTGTGTTGATTCTTTACCTTTTTATCTTTATCTTTTTCATTTTCAACTATTTTAACCTGTGAATTTGCTTGCAATATGAGATTTATGCTAGGAATTAGATAAATAAATCAGTGGATGAATTCAATATTGCTAACCGAAATTTTACTAATTTTGTCTGCCCAGTGTTTTTGAGTGTTGAAAATGTTGGTTTCCCCCTCCTCCTCCCCAAATAATATTAAAAAAAAAAAAAAATTAATGCCTTGGGAGGGGAAGGGATGGGAACTTGGAACCTTGATTGGTGAGTGCACATTACCACCACATATTAACATGACTTTGACTTAGAAAGGCAGCTTGAATTTCTTAACCTTTGTTTTGAGTTTTATCCAAAATAAGATATGCTAAGTAGAAATTCTTAACTGCATATAAGGGCCCCTTGGATGACTAAAATCTGCAGAGCTTTTGCTAGATAAATGTCAACATTGGGGCACTTGGTTAGATGAAGCCGTTAAGAGAGCATTTCTTCTATAGGGGCCATATTTTGGCACTGCTTAGTGAAAGTTATTTTAGCTGCACAAGTACTGGGAAATTTTTGCCTTGAGACTCTGCTATGTGTGATGGTTGATTGACTTGTAGCCTCAAGGAATCTCATATATATATATTATAATAAAAAGGCCTAGTTGGTCCTTGTAATTTTGGAAGTAAGATAACATTCTTACTGATAATTGGGCATGGAAGTAGCAGAAAGAAATAATAAAAAGCTCATATTTTGGGTAATATTCCACAAAATGGTAAAACAAATCAAGCTAGTTCCATGGTATATTCACTTCACAGGATTGTGGGTTCCAGATAGAATCCAATCAATCTTTCTGCTTTATTCGCTCGAATTTTTGTTAAAATTAGGCATTGCCACTTTGAACGAGTAGATCAAAGTCACCCTATGCATTTTACCATTTATGCACTACTAGTATTAGATAAGACAGCAGTAGATTGCTGGGTGGGGAGGGGAGGGGAGGGGAAGGTATAGGATGGGTTGGGTTGGGGTGTATGAGATGAATAGCTGGCTCTCATCTCATAGATTCAGTGGGAAGGATCTTCAAAATGCTTTAAAACCAATCCTCCATTATGGGGTGTAATCCAATAAAAGATGCTATCAATCCACCCAACTAGCACCTTGCCAATTTTAGTTCAAACACAGGCTTGTTTTAAATGGATGTGATGAGTTTCAGTTTGGCTCTAGTATGTTATTGATAATGAGACCATTATCACACACAAAACAACTTGCATCTTTGTTGGTCCCTCTCCTCCCCTCCCTCTATCTGCCCTTTGTTCGTGTTTACAAGAAGATTGAATGGGATCTTCTGGAAATTTAACACACACGCACACACAATCTATTTCATCAAAAGATGATATTTAGAATGGTTTCCTGGTCTAATATCTTTTAGCAGAGGTGCTGGGAGATGATATTTTCTTTGGGGAGTATTATTCATTCAGAATCTCTCCTATTACATTGGAACCTTTTTTATTTTGCTCTGATACATACAAGCTATAAAACTAACATTAGTTTCTGCAGGGTTGTTGCATATGGTATGTATGTATATGTATATATATGTATATGTATATATTATATAAAATGAGGGCCATAAGTCATTATTAACATCTTAAAAAGTATTCCAAGTGAGGCTTTGAATCTGACTTTGGGATGTGCACTGCCCATAGTCCCATGAGCCTTACTGATACTAACTTTCAACTACATATTCAAATGTTGTTTCCATATATTACCAAATTAAAAGTTGTGTAGGGTTTCTTCTTTATAGTAGCTCCTTTTGCATAAGGGTCAGTCTGAAGTATCTTTTCAAGTTCATAAAAATGAGTACAAAAATGTTTAGTAATGAGATGTAAAGTAGCCACTCGAGACCTTGAACTAAACTTTTTTTATTTGGACCAATATGTAGTGTTTCAAAATGATGATTTGACAAGGGAATTTCTTACAACTTTGGATAACAAATATATATATGTATATATATCACGGGGTCCACCAGTTTTTCTCCTTTAAGCAAAGGAATCATTGATATGATGCTGGCTCGTCTGATAGACCATATAGCTTGGTTGAGCCTTTTTTTTTTTTTTTACCTAAAATATGCAAATATATATGAATGGGTTGGTTTTTGTGGTTTGGCTCCTAGCTTATGGGCTGGTTTTAGGCCATGCAAGTTGAAACATCAACTTGCTTGTGGGGGGACTGGGGTATGAAAAGTAATGGCATTGTTTGAGGTATTATGGCTTGTATAGGCTTTGAGATTTTTTTTTTTTTTTTTTTTTGGCTGCTTACTCTAGTTCTCTTTGAAGATATGGTGGGTTCTATATTTGGTTACCTCTTATAAACAAGGCAGTGATGATGTGTGGTTTTGCTTCATCTTTTGTGACTTGTCATTTATGCCCTTCGAAAATGAGTTATGTGCGCCTGTGACATGTTCAATTCTGCCTTCTTCTTTCTCCTTTGATGCTCCCACTGGTTCTCCCACCACCCCATTACCACTACCTTCTTCTTAGGGTATTGTGATACATTAAGACACATTGGAATTTCATATTGAAATTACATTCTAGGAGAAGGGATATATTTTCAGCTCATGCTTTGTTTAGGGAAATCATTATTTGATTCAAAATAATACTCTACATAGTGACGTAATAATTATTCTCAAATAAATTTTGAGTCTGCAAAATTAAAAATAAGAAAAATACAGACAAATAAATTTATTAAAATATGTGGGTGCAAATCTTCTGCAATTTTCTGAATTTGTGAAAAGGACCTTTCGATTGTTCTCTTTAGTAGGAAACGACAATTTGTTGACGATGCCCTTGATTTTTGGATCGAACGAGATTTAGTGACAAACATCGGATCTTTTGTTGTTGAAGCCTCCTCAGCTTATTTGATGAAGAACGTCTTGAAGAACACTTTGAATATTTGAAGAACGCTTCGAATATTTGAAAAAGACTTGAACTTTTGGAGCTCCTCCTTTAAAGTTCGAATTTTCTCCAATATTGATCTCGATGTATTCTAATGATGTATCCGTTGATCTGTGTAATCTTGATGTAGCACTATTTATAGGTCAAGGTTGAACAAAATTTAGGTAATCCAAATCTCGAATATTTTTATCTTTACATGGTAGAATATCTTTGAGATATTTTTAGATACAATTTTGATTGTCAAGATCCCGGAAATAAGGATTAGGTAATTGCCAAGATTTCCAAGATATTCAAGAAAGATTCGAAGAAGAATTAGACAATTTCTTGAAAGTCTTTCGATTATAATTATTCTCAAACTAATTCATGGGCCTCCGATATGTTGTATCTATATAATATTTGCTCAAGATTGTATTTCACATAGTCTTTTCACAAATAGTCCAAAATAATTGGATTTCTATGGACTTTATTTAAATAAATAAATATTTTTTTAGTAGTCTTAATTAAATAAATCATTTTTTTTGCCAAAATTCTTTTGTTTACAAATGCCCCCTTGAGACTTGTCGACGAGTGCAATTCTAGAGCATGAAGGTCAATGAGTCTCGATGCAAAAGGGACTCACTTAATTCTCCTTCAATATGGTAGAAAAAGAAATCATTAGTTCTGGAGTTGAATCTTGAGTCAAGAATGTTGATCTTTTGTTAGAAAAAAAGAAAGTTTATTCTTTCACGAAAGACACATTGAAGTTTGAATATTCGTTGATTCTTTTCATCATGGATTCGAGGGCCTTTTGGGCTTAATGTTGATCATTTGATTAATTTGACATTGGATCTGATCTTTCTGAGGGTCTTTAGACTTAATCTTGAAATAAATTTGACTTTGAGGGCCGCTAGGCTTTTTCTTGATCTTTGATTTGATTTCTCCGAGGTTTTTGGACTTGATCTCGGAATAGAATTGATTTCGTAGGTTGTTAAGGCTTGATCTCGATAGAGAATCTGTTAGAACTTTATTGATTCTCTTCTGATTTTTTTTTTCTAATATGCCTTTGGGCTTGTTATCTGATTTGACTTCGACCGAAGACCCTAGGACTAGATCTCGATCTAGATTTGTGGAGATTTTGTTGTTCACAATTTCAATTCATGCGAGTCAAGAGCATCCATTTTTACCAACTTAGACTTGTTGGGGGTGTTTTTAGCAATTTAACCACGTACGACACCTTTGGTGGTTGCCAACCACAGTTTTAACTATGCGGGCCAGGAGGAACTTGCAGTTTAAGCTCTTGTAGTCAAGGAGCCTTCATTTGGATTGACTTTGTTTGTAGATGGTTTTACTCGTATCAATGAGTTTTCATTTGAATGTTCGACTTCATATATGTAGATAGTTTATTCTCGTATCCAAGAGTCTTCATTTGAATGTTTGACTTCATATATGTAGATAGTTTATTCTCGTATCCAAGAGTCTTCATTTGAATACTTGACTTCATATATGTAGATAGTTTATTCTCGTATCTAGGAGTCTTCATTTTTATCATCTAAAGAAGAACTGTCCCCATTTGCAACAATACTCAACTCCATATCATGTGCTCGTGTGGCCAATTCTTCAAATGTTTTAGGCATAATTCTTTTTAGAATGTATTGGAGCTTCTAATGCATACCTTGAATACAAATTTCTATGGTGGACTTCTCACTCAATGATCTCGATAATTGAGGTTTAAGTTCCTCCATCAGTTAATGTAGTCAACCACGAGCTCATCCATCCATTGGTGAGAATTCGTTAACTCCAACATGCTAACGACACGACAAGTGTTGTAGAAGCGGTTAAGAAATTCTTACTCGAGTTGATCCCAACTGTTGATGGAGTTAGGCTCAAGGTCAGTATACCATTCGAAAGCATTTCCTTTAAGTGAACACACGAATTACTTCACTAAGAGATCTCCATACGTCCCAACATTGTTACATGTCTCGACGAAATGTGCCACATGTTGTTTTGGGTTTCCTTTACCATCAAATTGTTGAAACTTCAGTGGTTGATATCTAACAGGCATTCTCATATTGTCAATCCTTTGTGAGTAAGGTTTGGCATATGTGAGAATGGACTTATTGCCACTGGCTTCCCATTTGTCTTTTATCATTCTCATAATGAAGTCCTTCAATTGATCAACAAGAATCAATCCATCTGAAGAGACTTGTATTTCTTAGGTTTTCTTTGAATCCTCCATTTCATCTTGAGCCTCGGGATCCTTTGGAGAAGCTCAACTTGTCTCCCCATTTTTTTTCAATTCGATTCAACAATTGAGCGATGGACTCAATGCTTGGCGAGAACTTCCACCACTTTCATAAGTTGCGCTAATTGATCCTCTATATTTGAATCACTCATCATCATAACAGGAGTCATCGAGAAAGTAGTTGACTCCTCATGATTGGAAGGTTTAGGTTGGGGATCTCCACACGGGGATGAATGAGTAGATTCAGTGCTTGAAGTGTCTTCATCTCCTTTGAGACTGTCTTCTTTGTCCATTGAAGATGACATTTTTTTATTGACCTCAATATCATTATTGAGTGACTCGTTCCCAACTTCATCATATGAAGCAGCATTTGTCTTGCTCCTTGTTGTCATGTCATGAATCAGAGCTACACCAACAGTTGTGGAAGCAACACCTCCTTTGCCAGTGATTGCTTTTGAACAAGTAGGCTTTGACATCTCGCTCCTCGAAATCATCGATGACATAACTTATAGATGATGTTGATCCCTTTGAAGAGAAGAGATGGAAGGCGGAGATTGTCCCACTGGGCGTGCCAAAATTTGTTCTCAAATAAATTTCGAGTTTGTAAAATTAGAGACAAGAAAAATATGGAGAAATAAATTTATTAAAATAGGTGGGTACAATTCTCTTGCAATTTTTTAAATTTGTGAAAAGGACCTTTCGATTCTTCTTTTCAGTAGGAAACGCCAATTTGTTGACGATGCCCTTGATCTTTGGATCGAACAAGATTTTGTGACAAACATCGAATCTTTTGTTGTTGAGGCCTCCTCAGTTTATTTGATGAAGAACACCTTGAAGAACACTTTGAATATTTAAAGAACGCTTCGAAGAACTCCTTGAATATTTGAAGAAGACTCGAAGAACGCCTCGAATATTTGAAAAAGACTTGAACTTTTGGAACTCCTCCTTTGAAGTTCAGATTTTCTCTGATATTGATCTTGATGTATTTTGATGATGTATCCGTTGATCTATGTAACACTGATGTAGCACCCTATTTATAGGCCCAGGTTGAATAAAATTTAGGTAACCCGAATTTCGAATACTTCCATCTTTACATGGTAGAATATCTTTGAGATATATTTAAATATAATTTTGATTGTTAAGATCTCGGAAATAAGGATTAGGCAATTGTCAAGATCTCCAAGATATTCAAGAAAGATTCGAAGAAAAATTAGGCAATTTCTTGAAAGTCTTTCAATTAGGGTTATTCTTAAACTAATTCACGGGCCTCTGATATGTTGGATCGATATGATATTTGTCGAAGATTGTATTTCACATGATCTTTTCACAAATAGTCCAAAATAATTGGACTTCTATGAATTTTATTTAAATAATCAAGATTAAATATTTTTTTAGTAGTCTTGATTAAATAAATCATTTTTTTGCCAAAATTCTTTTGTCTGCAATAATAATAATAAAGGAAAGTGAAAGAGATGAATGGGAGTTTATTTTATTTATGTGCAAATTAAGGTTTAGGGAATTTGAAAATTTTAAGAGTAATATTTGATTTGATCTTTTTTATCAATATTTTTTAAAATAAATTGATTGTTTTGTCCACAATGTTATATTATAATAAAGAATTTAAAAAAAAAAAAAAAAAAAAAAACAAACAAACAAACAAAAAAAAATATCTAATTTGAGAACTTAAAATAATTATGAGACAAAAAATGAGTAATTTTTCTTATAGACAATTGTTTTAAATTAGGAAAACTATACTTTTCAAAAATATTCTTATAAAATGTTGAACGAATAAAGTTTTTGGTGTTGACTTCAACTAATTTTTGACAAATTCAAGTCAAAAAGACTATTTTTTTTTTTAAAAAAAATATGTTTTGAACGCATGATCTTTCGGATCATAAGTAAGGATGTTATTCACTGAGTTAGTTTTTCTTGACAAAAAAAAGGACTATATTTGGAAATCATTAATAATAATAATAATAATAATAATAATAATAATAATAATAATAATAATAATAATAAGAAAAATTGAAAATGGGGTTATTAGAACTAAGTCTATTGTCAAAAAAGTGTAATTCAGTTGGTAGCAGTTTCACTTATGATTCAAGATCTTATGAGTTCGAGACATGATAAAGACAAAATGCCTCAAATTTAAAAATAAAATAAAACAAAATAAAATAAAAAACTAAGTCTACCAACCAATAAAAATGCTCGAGACTGATTATTTACCAAATGGAAACTTTTCTTTTTTGTTGTAGGAAAATAATTCAATTACAAAAATAGACACATGAGTTAAGGACCGTAACTTTAGTTTAAAAAGGGCACGAAAGTTTTAACTCAACTAAATTTAGCAAAGCCTTTAAATATTTGGTTGTAAATAGTTTTTTTTTTTTTTTTTAGTGTTATCTAAAATTTTGATTAATTAATTTTATTTAGTTATTTAAAATAAAAATTTATACAATACTAAAATTTTAATATAATTTTCCTATTAAAATAAATAAGACCTACCTTTATTTTTCCTTGAAATCCAAAGTGTCCTGACGCAAACTTGATTGACCCATTATTGAAGAAGGGTTAGAGACGGAAAAAGCCAAATGGTCTTCTCTCTCTTCCTTCGGGTGTTGGGGGAATGAGACCTTGCACCACAATTTCTCATACTTGTCTGTTTCTTCTGTTTACCCATGCCCATACCCAAACACTTGCCTGGAATTTGTGTTTTTAGAGAGACCTACCATCCGAATGAGAGGACAACTTGCTCTCCCCCTCTCGACCTCGACCTCGATCTAATCTGATCAAACAAAATATCAAATTCAAATCTTGTAAATAAATAAACGAGTATTGAAAAATTTTTCTCCTTAAAAAAAGAATCTGATACGATTCAATTTTAAATTTTTCGTACTCTAAAATTTATTATGGAATGTTAGAAAGTTAAACTCATATATATATATATATATATATTAAGCCAATAAATTTTTAGTTTCCAAGAAAACAAAGCTTCCAGCAACAATTGTTCATGTTGCTTAGGGCTTATCTTCTTTTCCTTTTTCCGTTTTCCGTTTTTCTTTTTTATTATACATTAAACATGACAAAGACATCAAACTTGTATGTGTCGCTTGATATCAAGAGCTTTTTCTTTCGCGTAATTTAATGATATATTTTTTTTATTTTCTTAAAATATTATATTGAAAAAATATATATATATATATATAGTTTATTTATTTAATCTACACACCATGTTATGTTATTATAAAAAGAAAATTGGTACCTTTTTCTCTTCTTCTTCCCTCTTCACAGCCGCCGCCCCTGCTTCCCTCTCCTTCTTTCCTTCTGCTCCGGCCAAAAGGCAGCGTAGCTTCGACTAAGCCTCTCTCTTGGTCGGAGACCATTGTTGTTTTTATTTTTTGATCTGCTTTCAATTTCTTGGTTTTGTGCCTCTTTCTTCTATTTTTTTCATTTTTTTGTCATCTTTTTACACCTCAAATGCAAGCTCCTCAGATCTTATTTCTTCTTTTTGAAGAATTTCTCTTTAAACCTCATTCTTAATCTAGCCCTTTTCTCGACCTTCATCTTTTTATCAGACTTCCTCTGAGATTTATGATGCGCCCAGGGTCTCTTAGGTTGTTGATAAAGGAAGAAGATGAAATCAAGCTTTTTTTGCAAATGAAGATTGTAATAGATGCCGAAAACATTGAAGAAATGGCAAGGAAAATTTTGTTGTTTTTACTGCTGCAGCAGCTGTTGTTATTGTTATTGCTGCTGTTGTTGTTCTTGTTGTTGTTATTTTTTGTGTTGTCTGTATTTTGTAGTTTTTCTGGTTCACCTATAGTTTTTAAGTTGAGTTTTTTTGTCTCCAATCTTTTTAAGGTTGGATATGTACTGGTTAACATGAATGTTGTTTCTTCATTCATGTGTACTATTTCCCTTTTTTAATGATATCTCACTTACCAAAAAAAAATAAAATAATAAAAAGAAAATTGGTAAATTTGATCTCTAATCTTCATATGTTTATTGTAATTGTTTTTTTTTTTTTTTTTATTGAGTAAGTTTCACTGTATAATGTATAGGTGCATTTAGTCCATTTTTTTTACAAAATTTATTATCTGAATAAGTCAAAATTCATAGTTTAACCTGTCTAAACAATATATTTTGTGAAAAAAAGAGACCAAATGTATCTGTCATTTATATATTAAGAACTTACTAAATTTTAAAAAAGAGAGAGAGAGAGAGAAAGATCAATTGTATTAATAATCGCCATAAATTTTCCTATTATAAAATTTAGTTAATATGAACATGTATGAGATATAATAAAGGTTGGAGTACTTTTAAGTATATATATATATATATATATTGTGATTTAGGATATTTTTATTTTGCTTGTTTGTAAGAATCCTTCAATCACCATCATATATTTTGAGTTGCAAAATTAAAAGTTGGATGTTTTATTTGTACTATTCAATTTTATTATTAAATCTTTACCAAATATATGTATTTTAGATTTTTTTTTTTTTTTTTTTTGCATTTGGTATATTAGAGTATTATCAAATATATCAATTTGAATTTCTTACGATGATGTTAGAAGAGTAGTTTTAATAGTGATTTGAAATATGAAGAAATGCACCTCTATCTTGAGAGGGACAAATTAGTTAGCAAATTTTCTTTTTCTTTTTCTTTTTCTTTTCTTTTTTTTTTTTTTGATATTAAATTATTTAGAAGTAGTCTAACTCTTGTTCATAGAAAAGACTTTGCTCCGTTTCTTATATAATTGAACTCATGATTTTCGTGTAACATTCACAATGTATTTATCCACTTGTGTCAAGTTAAGGGTTTATTTTTCTTTATTGACGAGTAGTGTCAATTTAGTAGACAATAGCAGTACAATAATGTTAACATATCTAGAGATATTTTTTTTTTATAATTCCTTACATGTGAATATTTTTTTTTATTTTTATTTTTAAAATTTTTTTTCCTCAAGTGTAATGCTTATTTAAAGTGGTGGGGAATTATGTATTCTTGAATTTATGAAATTTCAACACTTATTTGGTATTTTTGCTTGAGGTGGAATTATAAAATTACACATGTTTATTAAAAGATTTAGCTAAGATGAGAAATATGACATGTGTAGATGATGGTATGAGGGTAAATATGTGACCTAAAATAACTAAAAGGTTAAAAATGGAATACAAATCAAAGTAGAGAATTTAAGCAATTTATCTTGAATTTTTAAACTTATTAGAAAGTTAATATTATTATAGAGATGAGATAATTGTAAATTTATAATATTGTTATATGATTTATTATACCTATAAATAGATAATAGATAGAATTTGTTATGCAATTGACCTAATGATGGGTGAGTGTGTTGAGTGTAAGTTAGATAAGTATGAAAGTAGATATAAAAAATTTTAATATATATATATATAT
>JAXGGT010000169.1:7260042-7290870 GCA_035583425.1 Marsdenia floribunda | reverse complement strand
AAAAAAAAAAAAAAAAAAATTACAGTAGAAGAACGAACTCATACCGTAAGAAGAAGAAGAAGCGGGCGCAGCGCACGGTTGGGAGGGAAAGAAGAAGAAGGGAAGGAAGCTGGTGGAGGGGAATGAAAACGAAGAAGGAAAGGAAGAGCTACCGGCGTTGGAAAGGGAAGGGGATCTGGGAATGAAAACGCAGACAGAAGAAGAAGGAAGGGGGAAGAAGGAATGCGAAGTAGCCGTTTAATAAGGTCGCAAGCGTGAGCTGCGTTTTGCTTAGATCGCAGGTACAAGCTGCGTTGTTGAGAACATCGCAGGCGTGAGTTGCGTTTTATCCTTATGTCGCAAGCGTGAGGTGCGTTTTGCTTAGGTCGCAGCCACAAGCTGCGTTTTTATGCTACTTCGCAGCCTCCAGCTGCGTTGAGGCCATACCGACACTACGTTTCAAACCCTGGACCATTCCGCAACTCTCCGGCCTAAATTAGGCCAAACTTGGTATAAACCCATTTTGTAACATTACCTATGAATATGAAATGATGAAAGGTGTGGGTGCACATCATCACCCAATAAAAAAACACTTTTTGAGTGCTATTTAGTATTTACATCATTTTTTTTTGCAGACCACCCTCTCTCTCTCTCTCTCTCTCTCTCTCTCTCTCTACCTTCCTACATTATAAAAAAAAATAAAAAAATAAAAAAATAAAAAAAAAGGCGCCCCCCGGGGCACAGCCGAGTTGGTCGCCCAATTGCCTTCATGAGCTCTCCCTGCCTCAGTGTGGAGGGGTTCGAATCCTGGCTCCCACATTTCTTGGAAGGGAGTTGAGGGGCTCGAAGGCAAGGCCTGTGGTCCAGTGATGAGGGAGTAGGAGTGGGGCAGGAACCTGCAGGGGCCAACTCGGGCATATCCCGCGATTTACCTCCTCTAGTTGTTCAGGGGCAGGGTGGCTAGGGGTCCAGGATGTAGTCCGACGAAACTGGAATAAAAAAAGGTAAAGCACACTTGCTGCTACTAAACTCTCTCTCTCTAAAATTAACTGCTACTTTTTCTGCTGAGTCAGCCTTTCTCTTCTGACAGGGGGAGTGGACTGCCTGCCTTTGGTCATCTGTTGTCTTCCTATTATTCAAAATAAATAAATAACAATTAACACTAAAAACTAAGATATCAGACACCTCTGTCTGAACAAATTGGAATCACCAACAGAATAATAAATAAATACTAGAGAATTAATTTAGTAGTGTAATAAACAATATGACTTTTCTGATAAAACTAGGAGTACCCTTAGCTCATCTGACCAAACAAGAAGAGAATGTAAGGAACTCTAGGCTGAATGGGTTGCTAATTCACTGGCCTGTCCGTCCGTCCATCAATGTATATTTGGACTCTCTTCAGGTTCAGGAGCTGCTGTAGTAAGCCAAGCGTGAATATTGATTGCACTCTCTCTTTCTTACAAAGCCATTCATGGCACAACACTCAAGGCACTCACTCTCACTCAAGTACCTACCTATCTATAATGATAATAATAAAATACACAATTTTAATTATGAGACATACATTTCCGAACTGACATCTCTAAGCTTTAGAGAGAGGAAATAGTAATTAAATTCAAAGAAACAAATCCTACTGCTGAAGGCTTTTGTATCTTCTGTAGCATTTTTGCCACAATCTCATCTTTTCCGGCATCTCAGAACGACAGATTCCACTAAATCTAAGCCCCCCTCCCCCACCAAAAAAATCAAATCAACAATCCTTTTTCAATGAAAAGATAAAAGACTAAAATGGCTTAAACCCAATTCATTACCCACTCACAAGCACACATTTTCCAGAACATTCTACAACAAAATGCTTATGGACATAGCCATCCTCCTAAAGTTTGTGGGGTTAGGACTCCTAAAACATTTTTGCTTGTACAGAACTTAAGTGCATGGCAATACTTCTGTTGTATGCCAACCGTGTGCATATGCCAAAAAGAAGCTTAAAAAGTACAATCATCTTTGAAAATAAAAAGAACCATAAAAAATATGCACAAAATTTGTGGGACAAAGTAACATTAACACTCGCAGAAATAAGACCATATACATAATCAGTAGAAACAATCCAAGACCACCAAATAGCATACAAGTTTTATGGTAACAATAGTTCATCTTAATCGTCATGAACACGTCAATTAAAATATTAAAAAAAAAAAAAAAAATTGCAAACAAGGTTCAAATGGTATTCACTACCACGAACCATCATCCACTAAGAATCTAAGTAAAGACAAAACGTTCTCAATTATATTAAAAGTCATTCTCACGTTCTAAAAGAACAGACATCAGCTACTAAAAAATGGAATTTACAGCCCTTACAAATACAGGTCTATTAGCAATGCACAAGGCTACCTAGCAGTTTATTGCCAATAAAATCTAACAATGGTACAAAAAAGTGGGAACCCAAATACTTTTCAGCTGCAAACAACACAAATAACTGGCATAAAGTCGCAAAAGTCTGCCAATAGTATACAGGGTGACTTGCCGGAATAATAACTCTAGATAATACACAATAGCAACAGCTTCAATTCTTTATTAGGGGAAAAAAAATACTTAAGATGAAATTGTTCAGCCAAGAGTAAAAAACAATTGGCGATTGAGCTCTCGGCCTTCCTATACCATCGATTGCATGATTCCACTTCCGCAACACTGCAACTATATAAAACATCACTAGATTCAAAATAGCCATTAGGTAGCATAGAGATAATGTACCTGCTCAGGACAACACCTCTATCAGATATTCCCTGACATATCGTAATCAAGAAATTCCCAAACCTGAATCTTCATCCATTGTCCAAACAAAAGCAGGCATGTCAAACCGGGGCCCTGCAACAGTGCGGTATATATAAAGTTTTTCAACAGGACAACTTTCAGGCCTAGAATCTGGGGGTCCCCTCTCATCTATGACTTCAACATTAAGCCTCGGCATCTTCTGAGCTAGCAGTTTACATGCTCCAAAACTTACTGAGCAAGAAGACATCCAAAGGGATCGCATTGCCTCCAGTTTTGCAGCATTGGCCAAAAGAGCCTTGTCCCCAAATGGGCAGTCCCTGATTTCCAATTTTCGTAGACTATCACACCCAGACAAAATGTGATGCAAGCCCAAATCACTATCCCCAGCAAAAGCTACAGAGAGCATTTCTAATTTCTTAGCATGGGTTCCAATGTATTCAAACACTCGATCAGTGAGGAGACCAGAGAGGGATAGCCTGCGCAAATCCTTGCAATGTTCAACAATGGCTCCAAATCCAATATCAAGTGGTTCAAGATTTAGATAATCAGGTGCTCGAGGTTCAATGATACACAACCGGAAGCAGATAAAGTTTGGACGATTACGTGCAATAGCTACTAAAGCAGCATTTGACATCCGCCGGCAGAAGTAGAGAACTGACTGGAGCTTGGGGCATCCCTCCGAAACACAAACAAGACCTCGTTCTGTCAATGATACATCTGGTTCTGCACCAAAAGGGTCAGACGGAAACACCCTGAGCTCTTGCAAGTCTTTACAAGATCTTGCAAGGGCTTCAAGACCAGCATCTTCAATATAATCCAGTACCTGCAAAATATCTCTCTTGAATTCATTCAGCAATGAATTAAATAAAGGGGAGAACATGAAAATTTCTGCAACTGATGTATATAAATAGTGAAAGGCCTAAAGAATTATGTGACTTATTCACCAAACAGTACAACCAACAGATGATAATACTTTTTTTTCCTGGAGAAAGATACGTATTTGAATTAGATTATCTTGGGCTAAATCATTGCATGCAAGAAGCCCCATTGGGTGGGGAGGACCAACTAATTAGACATAACACTCAAAACACGATCAATCCCTACTCTAGGAATTACAATTATTAAATTTCTCAAGAAATAACTATAAGATCAAAGAGATGATTTAATATGAAAAACTACAAGTTATGGGTTAAACAAGAAAGATAAAACGGCATACCCACAGACGCTGCAAACTACTACACTGGCTAATAAGCTTGATAAGGTCAGGACTTTGAACAGTGGCATAGCTGAGGTTCAAAGAAGTGAGCCGAGAACAAACCGAATAGAATGCTGGAAGGTAAGCAGGAACAACATCCCAAAAACCAGACAACCCTTTGAGTTGTTTGCAGCCTGAAAAAGCTTCTGAGAGGTTTGAGAAGACATCAAACTTCACCTCTGCTGACAAGGCACCAGTACCCAACTCAACCAACTGGGGGGCTCGTCTTAGTAGAGTTGGGAGCTTCTCCAGTGGCACAGCACGGTTAAGCCTCAGAATCCTCAGATTAGGACAACGAGCAATAAGGCGCTCCAGAGCTGAGAAACTCACTTCTGATCCTAGGCAAGCAATGCTGAGTGACACCAATGATGTACAGGTATCAGGGAAATGGCTGAGCCAATGGCCACTTAGGTCCTCCACTTCACTCTCCCGCAAATCCAATTCCCTAAGATTCCTACACAACAAGGACACGATCAGTGGAATGCCAAGACAGGCATAAAAGATATTTATAGCGACCAGACAAGACTATAGTTCTATATTTCAAAATTATAAAAGAGGTAGAGGAAGCAAAGAATGAAACCCTAAATGACAACCAGAAAAGAGACATACTTATTTAAAAGTCAGACATCTTATTTATCGTAAGAGAAAAAAGGTAGCCATGGGTAAATCCACTACTCAAAATACATAGCCAGAAACTTACCATCAGTAAACCATAAGAATATAAAACCTCTTGCAGCCAAAGAATAATGAGGACAAATAAAGTGCCCTATCAAGTAAGGAGAAGATAAGTCTAATTGAGATTGGAATAAATGTGCAACGATCCAACAACAACGGAGTGGCAAGTGTACAAGAATGAAAGCCCACGGATCTTTGACACAAACCAATCAGGCGCCCACGATAAAGATAAATACAAGTAGGTTTCCGGGATCTGGGCATTTTCCTTTTCCCAAGCCTGTAAATCCAAACAGTTCAAATTGCAGAAAAATGGCTGTCATTACGGAACATGCTTTAAGATTTTGTTTCACTGAAAGAAAGGTAGGAGGCAAGTATAATAGATCCTTGTTATAAAAGCAAAGTCCGAAATTGTTAACCATAACCATATGCTGAACTAACCCATTTCCACCTACAAGTAAGAAAAATAGATGTGCAACTAGAAGAAGCCATATCCAGAAGGACAGACAAAATGAAAATAGTTAGCTCGTCCGAGGTATGAGTCACATCCTAAGTAACATAGACACAATGAGTTCACAAGGAGGGAGTACGAAACAAGATGCAGCAGCTTAAATTTGACGACATTGTACGGAATTTTAAAAAAAAAGCCGTAAAAGGAAACCTCCTCCGTATACGAGGTAAAGATAAATTGTACAAGAGTTTTCCAACGGTCTAAACTTAGTTAACCAAAAAGACCCACCAAGAAGATGGTACATTTGCCAAGATCAGTAAGAAAACACGAAGTGGGGAAGCGAAGGCAAAACCAAACCTGCAATTGGAGGCAATGGCGGCCAGTCCATCCGTGGTGAACCCCTCACAAGACGACAAAACCAAGACCTTAAAGTTCTTGAAGCTCTTAGAGATTAACTCCAAGGTATCATCACTGACCACCATACGCTTAAGCCTGATTTCCTCAAGCCAAGGATAAGCCCCAGCCATGGCCGCAATCCAAGGATAAACATACCCACCCCAACCCTCGGGCACTAAATTGAAGTCAGCGAAATGTGGCTTCCCCTTCAGTTCTAACGATCTCACCTCCGGAAACCTACGGATCATGATCCTAGGACTCACAGCATAGCAGTTGCCCACAAAAATCCTCCTCCTACACCACCTCTCGATCTCATACCAAGACTTGCACACCAAAGATACCGAGTTTCTGTCCTTGTCCGAGCTCAAGAACGAGAACACGTGCTCCAACACCTCCTCCGGAAATGAGCTCGTCGACGAAGAGTAGGCCATTTATCAGCCAAAAAAAAAAAAAAAAATTCAAGAAATACAAAAGCCAAAAACTCTTCTCCCGGAACTAGAAAAGAGAAGGATAATGAAGGTCAAATCGGCCACCTCCCCAGCTTGGTAGCTTCTCAGATCTGAAACACCATTAACGACGAGCTTGGACCTGGAGCTCAGAGTAGAATAGATTTGTTTTCTGGAAAAGAGAAAGGGAAGAGAGAGAAAAAAAAAAAAAAAAAAAGGTAAGGTAAGGAAGGAGGGGGGAGAGAGAAGAGAGTCTGAGTGTGAAATATTGCGAGTGACGGTAGAGTACTGCAGAGAAGATAAGGTTTTTATTTTGTTAACTAGCAGGAAAGGTCAAATTTTAACCAGAGTTAAGTCTGGCAGAGTTTATGGTTGATCAAGGGCTGAGGAGTCGAACACGTGGAATGGGTTGCACGGCAACCCTAAGATGATCGATTCACACCAATTGAAACTTGAAACACTGTAGTCGGCTTATCCGTTCCGCGACGAGGCGCAAACGCATAAAACGGGTGTGGGGTTGCCCCAGGCGGGTCGAGAAGTTCGAGAATATCGTGTCGCGAGAAGTTGAGGAGATACCAAAAAAACACTGGGCAATGGTGCGGTGCTGCTTTTCCTTTTATTTTCGGTTGCATGATATTTTTATCTTTATTGTGGGTTTTTGCCAAACCCATGTTATTATTCATATATAAAAGCAAAATTCATCAATTCAGTATTATAATTATTTTTGTTAATTAATTAAAGTATAAAAGAAATTAATTTAATAAATCTTATATTTTTTTAACTTAATGCGAGACTTTTCAAATCGCTACTTCAGCTCTCCTCAACCTTCTCCATCCCCTCTCATTTCTTCTCCAAGCTAGGCTCTTTATTGTGCATTATCGTGTTGCAATCGCTGAAAATTTTTTAATAAGATGGCCGGATTCTTCTACTACAGTGTCATTTATCTTTCTATACGCTAATTTGACGGTTCATTATTTCCTTATTTGGTTTACAAGCGTCACAGCTTTTGTCCATATTTTCTTGAATAGTTGAGTAACAACATTTTTTATCAACTAGTCGAGTACAGCAAGAGATAAATAATGTTAGAATAGTTTTGCCTTTTAAAAAATCATCACGTGTGAGGTACGTAATTAATTTTGGTCAAAATTTTTGAATTTTTAGTCAAAATAACTTAATAGACTACTTATAAAAATATATAAGATTTATCAAATTAAAAAAAAAAAAAAAAAAAAACTTTAATTAATTAACCAAAAAATAATTACATAATTGAATCAACTAATTTTCATATAAAGAAAATCATCAATTTGTAAGTTTAAATAGTAGTAAATTATAATTTGAAGCCATACATGGTACACTTTATTTTTTTACCTATCCCCTTAATTGTATTTTTTTTCTTTTTTTTTAAATTTCAAAACTTTTTTTTTTTGCGTCCAACATAAGTCAAACCCGTAACATTTTGGATCATAAATAAAATTATTACCGATCTAACTACACTTTCTTGTCCCCTTAATTGTTTTTCACTTGTCATATATTATGTGGCATAAGATATCCCAATATATCCTCTAAAACATTATCCATGTGTCAAGTTAATTAACCTCAAATACTAATATCATTAACTTCTCTTAAACCAATATTTATAATCATTTTTTAAAATAAAAATTATAATCACATTACAAGACTTATAAAAATAGAAAAAAAATAATTTTTTTTCATGACTTTAAATAATTTAAAGTATATTAATAAATTTTATTTTAAAAAATATAAATATTGACTTACGAATATTATTTTTTATTATTAATTAAATTGACACGTAACTTATTTTTATTAATGTTTCACATAGGATTTGAATATCTCGAAACAACTCGATTCATATTATACTTGTTAATTTTTAGTAAAATATTTAAATTTCTCCATATTTTTGTAGTAAAAAAATTTAAATTTAAATTTTTATTTTTATTTAAAAATTAATATTAATTAAAAATATTTTAAAAATATATATAACAAATACTTAAAAATCAAAATCAAAATAATTTTACATTTGCCAAATACAAATAATTTAATTTAATTAATATTCTCTAATTTTATATTTACTTGTACCTAGATAAGCTTCAAATATGTTCAAGATAAATACTATTTACCCAAAAAAAAAAAAAAATCAAGATAAATACTAAAATTGAAATGTCAGACCTTCCATTTTTAGTAATAATGCATTAATTCCTATATATTGTGGAAATTGGAAAAATAAATTTCTTAAGTTGAAATGTACAATAAAGGGGAGAAATCATAGTGTGTTACTTTCTTGATTTTTTTTTTTTTACACTAATTGCGTTATAAAATTAAGTTGCATTTATTAATATTTTTTCAATTAAACCTATAAATTTGTCTTTATTAAATAAAGTAAAGTTAAAAGATATTTTAGTAATTTTAGCTCAAAGACACATAAATTTTATATTGGGTAAATAATCAATTTTGTCCCTTATGTTTGTAGATTAATAATCAATAACTTTCCCTTAGTTATTTATATTTTAGAAGTATTTTTGTCAACTAAAAATGATAAAAGTATCATATAAATACTCTTTCTATTTTTGAATTGACGACAATATCCCTAAAAATATAAATAATTAACGAACACCACTTTGATTTGGTCTAAAATTCTTAAAAGACCACTTTAGTTAAAATTAAACATAATAAATCACAACAAATATAAGGGACAAAATTAGTTATTTATCCTTTCATATTTTATAAATAATATAATGTTACAAGTAAAAAATAAAAAATAAAAAATAAATATTTTGTAAAATTGACAAATTTTACTTTTAAAAATTTTGTTTTTTTTTTTTTTAATTGAAATGGTATTTCAGGCCCTTCCGGTTGAAGTTTGAACTCTTAAAGAGATTCGAACTCTCAATCTCCTGGTTTGTCAGGAGGTAAGGGAGAGACTCCTAGACCGGTAGATCAAGAGAGAAACTTTGGAAATTTTGTATTCTTATAATTTATTTATATTTTAAGTATTAAAAATTAAAAAAAAAAAGTTAATCAAAGATAATTAAATAAAATAAAATTTGAGGACTAAATAAGATAATTATGGGAAGAAAGAGGGCACGGTGTTGAAGTGGGCGGGACTGGATCTGTCGGATCCGGTTTATAATGGGAAAAAAGAAATGGGGGACCACCTAAATTCGAACAGGGAAGGATTGAGGAATGATCTAATGTGATAGGTTAATAAATCATGACATCATGGCCGTCCAATCATCTTTGATTGTTTTTCTCCTGGCGATTCTTACGGAGCCTGCACCTCCTCCAGCACCACCACCACCTCCCCTTTTCCCACCTCGTGGACTTATATATATATTTAAAAAAAAAAAAAATTGAGGTATTTTTTTCTTTATCATGCTTCAAATTCATGATTTTTCATATCATAAATAAAATTATTATTAATTAAATTATACATTTTTCACGATTTATATATATATATATATATATTTCTTTTGTTTATTTATTTATTTTTTCCACGGGTTTTGTTATGGTGTTGACCAGCACCGTAGTAAAGGTTGAGAGAATACCATAAACATTTCACGTAATGATGGAGATTTTTTTCTTTTTTTTTTTTAAATAAATAAATAAATAAATAAAAACTTTTTGTAAGTCATTTTCAATGTGTCCATAATTGTGGCTTGCATTATATACCATAATTGAACATCTAATTGTCTAATTATAAATAGTGATCCTTAGTTTGTAATTATTATTCTTTTCTAATATCAATTTTTTTTTTTTAAAAAAAAAACATATATTAATTATTATAATAATAATAACAATAATGGACGCAACTTTTTTAACTAATAATATCTTGTTATCAATGTTCTCTTAATTTTTTAAAACTTCTAGAAAGAATGGAAAAAAAACATGAGTTATAAATAGTTGTAAAATATGTTATATATAACAAGTTGTAAGCTGATAATTTGATTAAAATTAATATACATATATATATATATATATATATATATATATATGATTGAAATGACCAGAATGATTATTAAAAAAGAGTATAGAAAAAAAAAATTAAAATAGTGAAAATTTTAATAAAACTAAATTTAGATTTTCCAATTTTCAGTATATCATGAAATTTGGGGGGTTGGGGTGGGTTGTTTGGAGGGGCTTTTTGGAATTTTATTTTATTTTATTTATTTATTTTTTGGGTAAAAGTATTTAGAGTGGATGTCAATAGTAGGTAATTTGAGTTGAAAGTTACTTATGGGGAGGCATGTGCAGGGGGATGATAAAGCAGTTATTATAAGTAGTTTTTTTTTTTTGTTTTGTGGCGTGGGAGGGTGTTAAAAGTAAATTAATGGAATGATTAAATTTGGGATTCACTAACTATGCTCTTTCACCCCCCCCCCCTCCCCACCCCCCCCCCCAACACCCCTCTTTTATTTTATTTTTTATTTTTTAATTTTATTTTTGAGCAAAGTTCTAAAGTAGTATAATTGTTAATTGATGAGGTGGGGGTGGGGGGATGGGATTAAGCAAACTAAAATGGTTATCTAATTATGTTAGATGGTGTCATTAATAGCAATGGATTTGTTGAAAGGACATTAAAATACAAATTATTGTGGGTTGATTCATTCTTATGTACCCCCAATCACCATCAAATGACAAAAACCACCTTAGGTTAAACACAACTATCATATCCCATTTGTCTATTTTATTTTTTTATTTTTTATTTTTCATTTTTCTCCAAATTATATATATAGTACTTAAATATTGGTACGATATTAATACTATTTTATCCACTACCTTTGACCTTATTATTATTATTTAAGTTAAAAAAGCCAAAACAAACTTACAACAAAATTCTACTTCTTTTTTTTTTATCTAACGAAGGATATTGATGTAGTCGAATGGTCCTACTTCCGAACTATGAGCTGGCCGAATGATCTCCCAAAAAGACCCTTCGGTGATATACCTGCAAAAGATGGGGAAATGGGTGTATCTCCCAAAGAAGCTCCGATGCTTAAGTTAGTAGTCTATCCAATGATAAGGTCAAACTCCAAAGCAAATGGAATTAATTGCACTTACATTTTTTGGGAGACATTAATTGTTTATATAGGAGACAAATCTCCAAATAGTTTAGTAATTTTTCAATATGAGATTTAGATAATCTCAAAGTAAAACCTCTTAAGGGTAAATAAGTCATTCAGACTAATAATTAGACATAAATAATTATATATTTATGCCTATATACACCAGATATCCATTTATGACAGCAATTATTAATCTTTTTTGTTGCGAGTGCTCTCTTCATTGGAGATAAACAACTAGCCATCAGTTGTACTCCATTCATATGAGGAAAATTCAATCTCCCAATCTCATGATTAATGAATGAAATAAGCAACGATCATGCCACACACAATGGTTAAGATTATTACTTTTATTTTTTATTTTTTATTTTTTATTTCCCTCAATTCATCATCACCTGTTTTTTGACATAAGGACTGCACTTGTTTAAACAACTGGTCTAACCAGTGACAAGAATACATTGTCAAAATAATTTGTTAGAAAAATGAATTAATTTAGTTTATATTTTATTAATTTTTATTTTTTTATTATATATTATTTTTATGTGATTGTTTTGGTCATTTTAATTATATTTTGACTAATTTTTTTATTAAGTTAAAATTTTATAACCAATTCATATTTGTTCTAAATTGATTAGATAAGTTAAAGACTATTAAAATAAATATTAAGACTCATTGTAAAGTGTTAAATTAATAAAAAATTAGTCAATATATAATTAAAAAAATATAAATAAAAAAAAATATAAATTAAACTGACCAATTTTCTATAATTTGTACATAAATATTTTACTTTGGGTAAAAAGAATTTTAAAATAAAAACAAAATACTTATATATATAACTGAGAATCAATCACTTATTTTATCTTGTTTCAAATATTAAAAAAATTAAATGTCAATAAAGTTCTAATATTATTTGTTTATATATATATATTTAAATTATTGGCTTACCACAAATTGTAAATGATTAGTGAATGATTTGATTTTATTGTGAATAATATCATATAGATTTTTTTTTTTTTTTGAAAAATTGATTAATATATATATACAATTTTATTTATTTGCATTCAAAAGTTTTGGTGTGATTGTACTAAATTTAACGAGTCGTATTTATTTTATTATATATATATATATTATATGTTTTTGTTTCCAACTTACCAAACCAAAAAAAAAAAAAAAAAAAGGTTTTTTGTTTCCTAGTTTTCAATTAGTTTATTGTATTAGAGTTTATTTTAGTTTTTAGTTTAAATTAAAATAAGACATTCAATAGAGAAGAGATTTGAGATTTACAACTGCAAATTATTTTTGTTTATAATTTTTTATTTATTTATGTGGAAAAATGGCGCTCCGCTGCAGGCAGGGGAAAGTGAAAGTGAAGGGTTTTTGGAACAGTAGTAGTGGGGGTATGGAAACTAGAAACTAGAAAGAGAAGGGAGAGGAGGAGGACGAGATAAGTGAGGGGGTACTATTATTGTCAGTGACTGAAAAGGACATGCTATTATGGGATGGCACTCCTTCGGCATGGACGCCATAGTCCTGTCCTTTTTATGTCGAAAGCTGCTCAAGGAAGAAGAAGAAGAAGAAGACAGTAAAAAAAATTATCCGCTCTTATCTCCTGTTTATTTCGAATTCGACGCTTTCTGCCGCCACCCATCCATCTCCACCGTTCCTTCAATTTCTCCTCCCGTAAGATCTCTCTCTTCCGACCGACCATTTTCAATTTCAGTTCTACTTTATTTTATTATATATATATATATATGAAAATTTTGATCCAATCAATCAATACTCCAAAATTGTTGAATACTACGTCTCCAGTGGAAAGGATTTTCGAAATATTATATATATATATATATACATATATTTGGATGGAGGAAGAAACAGAAACAGTGTGCTGAGTTGTAATGCACGTAAAGCTTGTGAATTTTTTAATGGTTGAGAAATCTTGAGGGAAGAAAGACTGACAAAAAAAAAAAAAAAATTATTAGTTGAATTACAACTAAACGATGGGGTTTGATTAATAATCCCCCACGCATGGCTCTCCGGGAATCTCTCTTCCGCTCGAGTGGAACAGGGATGCCGGATGCCTTCTCTTCCTTCTAAGGATCCGTATGCACATTTTGTTATACTTATTTTAACATATTTTTATTTTTTATTATTAATAGTACTATATATATATATTTGTTTGTTTTTTTTTTTATTTTAAATATTTATTATTATTATTATTTTAAATTATAAGATATTTTCACCTCTCACATATCTCAAATTCATAACATTTAAAACTTAAGTTAAGCCTTATTGACTTTTTACTTTAAATGTGTTTCAAAGTTAAATTATCATAAATAAAAATTTTATTAATTGATTTTTTTTGTTTTTTTTTTGTTTTTTTTTTAAACTAAAAATTAGTGTCTGGATAACATTGCCTCATATCCATATATGCACCTTAGACTAACTCCCAATGTCATTTAGGTGCCAAATAAATAAATAAATACATATATTTCTAAAATTTTTGAAATTCAAAATTAAAAATTCCCGCGATTTTATTTTGTTCGGTTTATTTACTTATTTATTTATTATTATCATTTTTAAAGAAAACAATGGGTTTAAGTATCTTTCTTGTCAAGTGCAGTAAAAAAAATTGATAACAATCTTACTTATAATTCGAAAAATCATGAGTTCAAAATATGACACATGCAAAATGCCTCAATTTTTTTTTTTTAAAAGCATCTTCTTATTTCCATTAAGAATGGTGTAATTCAATTAGTAGCAAGTTTTATTTATGATTCAAAATGTTATGAATTTTTAGAAATAAAAATGCCTTAAGGGGTTTTTTTTTTTAATAAAATATTTTTTCTTATTTCAGTGCAGAAAAATATGTATATATTGAAATTTGTGTATTATATATATTGTTTTTTGTTTTTTTTTTTTTTGTGAATTATATATATATTGTTAGTTGATGGGAAAAAATATGACTAATGTGTTATTCAATTGAATGAACATTCTCATTACTAGAAAGTGAGAAACACCATCAAGCTGTCAAATCCTGACTTTAGAAATGTGATGAGAATCTATCTACCTTGTCAAGAAAAATGATGAAATAGAGATTAATTGATTGTGTTCTCAGTCTTTGATTATGGAAGAATTATTATTATTATTATTTATTTATTTATTTTTTGCTAAAATATATCTAAGATTTAAACCAAAGTCTAAAAGGAATGAAACTTTTTTTTTTTTTGAATCAAGTTTGGTGAAGTAGATATGTCAACAACTGTCAATTAAGACTCATTCAAAAACCAAAAGCCATAAAAGATAGAATTTATTAAAGGCAAATTGGCATAAATAGTCTTCAAATTATGGTAATTTGGTGATATTGATCTCTGAATTATATTAAATTATGTGGGATTGGTTATTTTGTTAAAAAAAATTTGTTATCTTACCTTTAATTTAAGAAGAAAAAAAATGTCCAAAACAATTTTAGTTATTTCATGATAACATTATACAAAAAATAAAAATAAAAAAGTCAGCGTATATGTATATATATACGGTGAAGAGAATAAGAGAAATAACTATATGTATATATATTTGTATCAATAATATATTTTTCTTTTGTATAATGTTATTGTGAAATGATTAAAATACCTTTGGACAATATTTTTTTTCTTCTGAAATTAACGTTAAGATAATAAAATTTTTTAACAAAATAATCAATCTTACACAATTTAACATAATTCAGGGACCAATATCACCAAATGACCATAATTTGGGAACTATTTATGCCAATATGCCTATATTAAATTAACCTGTCTATTTTAACTTTCAAGTACAAAGACTTTAATTATTATATTTTATTTTTATTTCTATAAAATATGATAAATTTACATCATTTATATTTACCACAATTTTAAATTTTTATTACAAGATATATTTTAAATTAACAATAAATAATTTTTAAAATTTCAATAATATTTTTCATTTATTCATAATTACATGGTGGGTCTCGAAGTTATTAATGTGACAATATTGGATTATGGTTATGATATATTATATATATATGTATGGTCTTGTAGTACTTGGTTTAAGGATTAATGGGTTTCGAAATGTTGTGAAAGAGGGATGGGGGAATATGAGGGGTAATATAGGAAGTAAAAATATTACTGATTAAATACGGTGCATTAATTAATAGAGATAAGAAAAAAAAAGGTCACTGGCTCTATAAGCATCTTTAAATTAAGTCTAATGAGTACATATTCTTTAATTAGACAGATCTGCGTTTGCAAAGTTCTATGACTCTTTCCAACAATAATATAATATAATATATATATATATATATAATTAATTATCACAAGAAATTCACAGCACATGTTCACAAAAGCTATGGTTCCATTTTTCTTAACCTACATTGATGAGATAGTGGGTGCAAGTTTTTCTTTTCTTCTCCTCCCCCATTATTATTTTTTATGTATCTTAGTCAGAACTGAGTATTATTATTATTATTTTTAATCACAAAATTCTCAATTCTCTCTTTCTCTCTCTCTCTCTCTCTCTTCGTATGCGTGAGAAAGCAATGAGCAAATAGAAACCTACATCATGTAACCATTTTTCTTGTGTACAAGTACAGAAAATAATTATTTATCAAAAAAAAAAAAAAAAAGTACAGAAAATAATTGGGAATGACTATTAAGCACTTGACCGTTCTGGGTTTGGGTTGCTAGATGTAGATTTTTTTTTTTTTTTTTAATTTATGAGCTTTTAAATTATATATATATTTTTAAATTATAAAGGTTACTACTATTAATTAAATTATATTATTTTATTATTATTATTTTTTTTTGTATAGCAATTACATTGTTTTATTCTAGATGTTGAACTTAAGTATAAATAGAAACCCTGAGAGGTTGGATCAATGGTAAGATCCCTGAAATGAACCGTAAACTCGAACATTTTGAGTTTGAATTTTGACACCAATCCTCCTCAGAGCCATTGGACTTAGGGGCAACCCTTTAAATTACCCAGGTACACTTGCTGCCGAGAGCCTGTGTATCCCCATAATTAGTCAAAATATGTGTTTATGTGGACCTGGCCCAGATACCTGGTGCTAATGGGAAAAAAAAAAAAATGTATAAAAAAAGAAAGTAATAATTTATTTAAATATGATAATAATTTTTTTTGAATATACATATTACGAATAACCTAATTCCTTAAACTTGTAAATATTTTGGAGGGAAAAAAAAAATCTACATATTTTAAGGGATAATGGACACAATCATAAAATCATAGTAAGATTTTTTTTTTTTTTTTTTTTTTTTTTAAGAATAAAAAAGAAAGCATGTACATGAGTGACGTTTTTAAGGAATTGAATTATTATTATTTCATTATGAGGCACCGAAACCTTAATTCAATGCCTTTGGCCATCAATACTGTACGTAGTATAGTAGGAGTGACTGTGTGAAATGTCATGAAAGATGGGGCATTGTTTATTGGTTCTCCTTTGTTTTTTTTTTTTTTTTTTTTTTCTTTTTCTGATTGATTAGGTTCTATGATATACGGGGAGGTGGGCGTGGGGTGGGGGGGTCCGAGGTTCACTGTTAACTTATCCACGTAGCATGATCCTGTCTTTGATTGGTAGGGTAGGTTTGGTTTTTTGGACACAATCAAAGACTTGGAAGAAACATCTCATTGGACGATTAGAGAGAGAGAGTCTGTGTGCGTGGTGTGCAACCAAAAGTCTCATTCTAAAAGCGAAGGTTTCCAAAGTATTGTCTTTCCATACTCTGTATTTGCCAATTCCTCAAAAGAGAGAGAAAGAAAATCAGTGTCTCTGTGTTCCCATTCTTCTAAAATGGAGATTGATGAGATACTGTGTTCAATAATTTTATTCATAAAAATGGTAAGATGAATCCATATCGGACCACGTCAAAATTGGGAATGGAAAATCGAATCGAGGAATCCGAACCGAAGATAGCCGTGAGCCGGAGCCTCCCTCGGCCCTCTCCTAAAAGTAGACTTTAATCTCTCTTTACGAATTGGGAGAAAAGGAAGATGGGGATTGGGGCTCTCTGCCCTTTTGTCGGCCTTAGACGACATTACCTGAATCAAAAGAGACAGGAGTAAAACGTGCTGAACCCAATTGGCCACCATTTTCAGATAATAATAATGCTAACACTAACTAACAGACTACAAAAGAGTCCAGTCCCATTCAACTTCATCTTCCGTGAGTATTTTTCTTCCTTTGTTTGTAGAATGATTGATTTTTTTTTTTTTTTTTTTAGAATTTTGGATTGACATGGGGACTGGGGGAGGAGTAAGGAAATTAATTAAAATGGTTTTGATTCGAAACTGTAGAAGACACGTCCACGTCCCCGTCCTTCGATTGTTTGGTACAAGTAGAAAAACGTAAGGTTTTGAAGGTTAGCTCTAACGGGTAGATGAGACGGGGACTTGAGAGAGATCTATATAATTACAGCTCAAAATTTGTCCCACGATGAAGTATAATTATACGATTTCCCCATTAGTAGGAGGAGGAGGAAGGAGGAAATAGCCTCCAACTCTCTCTGTAACAAGTACGTTTGGGTTTGGGGAGAGAGAAAGGTTTCCGGAAGAAGCTGGGAAAGTAGTCGCATCTTCAAATTCATCAGGTTTTTGCAGTACGGAAGCTGAATTCATCTTAACGGAGAATATGATCATGGGACCTGGTGGAGGTCCAGGATGGGGACCTGGACCTGGACCTAGACATGGATGGGGTCCTCCCGGCCCTTGGGGACCTGGACCTGGTGGACTTGTTGATGGTTTATGCAGCTCAATTTCTGCTTGGTATTTACATTCTTTTAAGATACATACATGCATGCATATACGGATTTATGTGGCCTCGGATTTATTGTTATTTGAGATGACGGTTGAAATTTGTGGTCATCGTCTATTTAGTCCCCGATCTGTTGATTACTGTACTAATTTGGCTTCTATGTTGAATTCCAAAGAGACTGATCCAAAAAGTTTGTGATTGTGGTGCAGCTTGTCCTGTCTCTGCTGCTGCTGGCTACTTCGAGATTGTTTTGGTGGATATGGACCGCCCCCACCCCCTTTCTGATTTACACAGGTCACAAAATCCCATCATATCGCTGCAATTGCTTAGATATCATTGGATTCTGCCTGCCTGTCTGCCCGCGCTTGCTATGGCCTGTTTCATTACAAGATGTTTTCTGAATAAAAATGGATGCATCAGTTGAAGTCAATTGTTTTAGAAATAATTTGCTTGTAGTTAGATCCCATGTGCAGTGCCTTATATTGGAAAGAATTTTTCTTCAAACATGTAAGCCTTCTATTTGTTTAAAAGTCAAAAGAATTATGGCAACCCCTCATAAGCATGGTAAGAGAGAGAAAAAAAAGCTACTTTGACCAGGCCTTCCGTTTTCACCCAGCCAATCAGGAAAGTAAAAATTACAAGTACCCACAAGTCCTGTTGACAGCCATGAGTTGGGAGCATTCTGATTTAAACAACCCCAGCCCCCCACCAAAAGAAAAATGTAAAGGAGAAAATAGTCATGAAGGGGAGAGAGAGAGAGCCTGTGCTTTCCGGGCAAACCAAAGGAGGTCATGGCCAGTTCTGACGCAACACAAACTGTTCCTATGTACATGAAATAAAAGATTCTGGGCGTGCTTGCTTGTGCTCATGATGGGAGAAAAAGGATGAGCTCCGGGGCTGCTAGTCCAGCACACACCACTGTTACAGGAATATTACAGCTTCTCAGAAGTACCATCAAACATCACTTCAACAACATAAAGAAACAATACCCTCCGAATAATACCACTCAACCTGCCACAGGAGGCATAAAAAGGTTCAAGTTAGAATTTCAAACCCTATTTATACTTGATACAAGCACAAACAAGAGATGTAATGACAAGAAACATTGATTCAATCCTATCACACCCCCAATTAAACACAACACTTCCGAAACTTGCTTGCATTGCTGACCACATACATAGTTATCAGATACTGAAATTTATCTGGTTATGGTTACTTGCATATGCTGAGGCAAAGAATATCAAGGTGATAGAATTAGGCTACACAACAGGAAAGTAAGGTTTGACACCTCCTAATGGCCAAGGCCCGTTCAGCGTTATAATAGATATTGCGGATCAATCAATCCCCCCACAACAATAACATTATTCAACAATCAACCTATTGTTGCAAGATGATGAATTATTAAAGAGTGTTCGTATTAACTTGTCACTTAAGACTTAAAAAAGTATTACCAGCAAGCTAAGCACCTGTTAGTCATTCACAAGCAATCTTGGTGTCAAAGCTGCTGAGACATATGGCAAATGCTTGGAATGCAGAGATTGGATACTTATAATCCATAGTGAACACATCCTTTCCAACTTTACCAAACTGCAGAATAACATCATCGTGCTCTTGCCCACCTACTCCATTATCCACAGAAGCTACCAGCTGGAAGTTCTTTACTGAAGCCACAGTGACCCTACCATTAAAGTTCAGACACCAACACTGGAGTTGCTCGTGCCACCTTGGAGCCTTGTTTTTTAGGACTAGCATGCTGTCTTGATCAGTTGTCAAAGGCCCACCATGAAAACTATCCATGCGAGTTGATTTTGATCTGAAAAATGGGAGGGATGGAAAAGACTCAATACTGCTGGAAAGGAATTCAGTTTGTGTAGGGGCAGCACCACCAGGCTCAACAGCAGAAGCTGGGATAGCATCCATAACACAGTGCATTCTCCTCGGTCCCCTGTTTTACACACAGTATTCATTTTCATTAGCCTACAGATATCAGTATGATTGCTCAGGACGAACTAGAAATCATATTGAACGTGTAGCACAACTGAAAACAACACTTTGAAAGCTGTTGGTACAAAGCAATATCCATTTTTCATTCACTTGGTAACATCAGCTTCAGCGAAGCTACAAAAGGGAGAACCTTTTAAACGCTGACAAGAACATCTAAGGAGATCATATATTACCTGGAACCGAGCACATTCAACTCATAGGATATGTGGGCTACAGAATAGTTTCCTGCAGGGACTCTAGGGGAGACTTGTTTCATTCCAACTAATTTAATGGAACGGCATTTAGCAATTCTAGCTCCAGCATTTGGAGGTTGTGCATCGTAGACTGTGAATTTAGTTCCCAGAAAGTTAGATCTGTCATGAAGATGCTGTCTATCAAAACCTCAGTCCAGAATAGATCCAGATCACAACATAATCAAGATCACAACTAACCTCAATTTCCCAATGTAGGTGCTACTACCCTTTGAGACATCTTCTGCATTTAGAGAAATGATGTAATCCGTACAAGTTGCACGCCTACACCTTCGAGCAGATAGAAGAAACTTGCCATCATCATTTGTGGCTGTTAAAAGATCACAAGATCAGTTCTTACTTCTCTTACCAAGAACTGAAAGCTACTTTCGACTAAAGGGAGGAAAAACATTAAATAATTCCCCCAATTTCAATAAAGTCTCTAATGCCAGAAACTAATCAACGCGGACAACTTAGCAGATACAGCGAGTGTATTAGAGAAAAACTACTGAAGTTCACCCTCCTCATCATAAACAATTCCACCTGCCTTTGAAATAAACTACGTATCAGCCACTAACCTTGATTTAAACTGAGGAAAAGATGATATGTCTGATTGCTGCGATTCCGTTTTATGAAACACTGAATCAGAGTATCCCTTGGACCAGGCTGTAACAGACAAAACTAATATTAGGGATTATCAAGAATACTTTAACTCGAACAAAAATCAATTCCAAGCACGTGCTCAAAAATTTCAGAGAATGTACCATATATAAAAGGGAAAAAAGAAAATAATGAATCACCATTCTGGACTTCTGTAATTTAATTTCAAGATGATCACATTGTCAAGCATCTCTAGAATTACAAGAGCCGACACATAATAAGTAAGAATCCATTAAGTAAAATCCAGAATGTGAAGCATCCATGAGTTAGATCAAAAGGCAGAATATGTATTCTTCTTTATAGTTTGGTAACTGGCATGGACAATGATTACTTTAAAATTTCAGTTTCGACATCTCAAGAAAATAAAATGAGCGTGCATAATTCTCATTAAACAATTGCAGTTCATTTGAGGTTTTCACTTTCTGCATATCAAATCAAAACCTACTAAAAGCTTCAGAACTTCTAGGTTAACTTTCTGCAGTTACTTCTGTTTCTTACTCTCACGGAAAGGTTCTCTATCTTGCCAGTACTTGACATCTAATTTGTAGTATAAAAAAACTATTAACAAGAAAAAATTTTCAGTATCCTAAACTGAATTCAGTTCATTGAGCAAGTTATGCCAATGGGCAGAAGCATAATTGCGTAAGAAAATCAACAGCAGATTCCTCTAGTGAACCACATATGAATCAGTTCCATCGAGGTATCAACAGGTCTGAAAAGCACTAATATCCATAAACCCAGATTTACAAAGTAATGACTAATATATAAGATAGTTTCTGTATATCAAAATAATATATTAACACTCAGTAACATATAGCAGAAATGACTTAACTGTCCATATAAACCTCTTAACATTTATAATTGCAGAAATGCATAGCGCAAGAGAATCAAAAGATCTCAAACCTGTTTCAGGGAGATGGGGAATGTCAACTTGCCAGAAATTTCTGGGGTCTTCACAATTTCCTTCATAATCTCCCTCCAACTCTTACAAACCCCAGCACAGGCAACCACGTGTTTTCTCGGATGCCATGTACTCTCAGACTCCTCAATCCTGATTAGGACATCTCTCAAGAGCTCCGGCGGCATATTAGCCCAACAACTTTGCTTCAAAGCATCCACAGAAACTACAGTACTATCCTGGACCACCCGATGTGACCTTGATCTCATTCCATTTCTAAATTTCACTTCAAACCCTTTCCTCGAGATGCTTCCAAAATCACCCCTCAAGTCTTGAATTATACTTTTAAAAGACATTTTTTACACATACAATAATAATAACAATAAGAGAAACTGCAGATTCCTTTGACTAATGAGCCTTAGATCAATACTCCCCACGTAAACAGGAGCAGGAAAGATTTAAGTGCAGCAGCTTCTGAAGCCAGAGATCCAACCTTTTCAAGTCCCTCCACGAAAAGGGCTCCTATTACCGAACACCGACCCATGAGCTGCATGCACCTAATCCCTATCGTAATAACCTTGGTATTATTAAATCATCCATAACAAACAACAGATGCCGTTAATCAAGATTTCAAGATCAGCAAGCCACCCCATGAAACCCAGAGATGTACATACCTAATTCATTGCAGATTAAAAAAAGATAAGGCAGATCTACAAAACCCAAATCCGCAAAAGGAAAAAAAAAAAATTCTTCAGGGCTACTTCATAAAGATTCTACAAGTGCAGGTAACACCTTAACCCAAGCGTGGTCTTGGATTGCTAATTAAAAAAGAAAAGATGGAATTGGGGGTTAGGGTTTGGAGTCCATTTTGATTAAGATTTAAGCGAGAGGAGGAAAATGATCAGTGGTCTTAGGGTTGGTAAGTATGTCCTTTCTCACTTCGGAGTTTGGATTTCTGAAAAGGAAAAAATAAAATAAAATGTAGAACTGTATGGCACTTCCATGGTTTAGTGGCTTTTATGTATTCAATTGGTCCTTTTTTTTTTTTAATCAGTTATTCTTCTGACTAATCAAAAAGAAATTTATGTATACTGTAATTCGACACAAAATTCTCAGATTCTCCACTTAAAACACTATGTTAACGCATCTAAATAAAAAAGTCATATCACTACGCTATCATCTTGTTCTCAATTCGTCTTATTTTGGATGGGGTCTTTAAAAATTGTGGTTGTTATAGAATCTTTCATTTCCGGCAATTTAGGTGTGTTTGTTTTTCGACTTAATTGGTATGGATGAAAATTTTTGATAAAAAACACATATGTAACACAAATACGTATTATAATGTAACTTGGAATGATGGAATCTAATGTGTATATTCAATTCAATTCAATTTTAAATTAATTGAGTAATTTAAAGTGATAGTTAATGTTATCAAACTTCTTATTACAAAGGTGTGTTTGAATTTCAATTTAACTAGAATTAAAGGGAGACTAAATTTATCTCCTACTAGGTGTTCTATTTATATTATTCTATTATAATAAAAAATTTATCTCCCACTAATATAATATTAAAATAATAAATTTGTCACCTCATTAATATTTACTAAAATAGTAAATCTTATTGTATTATAATATCTTTGTAAAATCAATAAAAATAATATTATATACTTTTATTTGTCCTATTATATTAAAAATATTTTTAAAATTAATAAAATAATATTATATATTTGTACTAAATAAATAAATAAATAAATAAACATTCTCTTTCAAAACTTATCATTAAATCTTTATGAAATCTATATACTAAATACACATTTTACCATTTTCACTTTTATAAATTTTTCTGTTTTCTCTCTCTAGAGTAAAACTCTCTCTTCTCTCTCCAGAGTTGACCTCCACCTGCTTGTTTAGGTCCCTCTGAGCACAGCCACTAGATCGGAGCTGTGTTCCCACCCCTGTCATCTTCTTCTGTCTTCCCTTCGTTCTCCCATTCTCCGCCTTCATTCTCCTTTCTATCCCACCCCACCGTCTCTTTGCTTGCACTATGTCTGTCAATTTGGAATCATCTGGGCTCGATGCCTCCCTTCTAGACCTCACATTCAATGACCAGGAAAACGAAGCCTTTAATGCGCTCACTATGGTGGGAAAACTCATCTCCCACAAGGCCATTAACCACATCGCCATTAGTGTTGTTCTTACATCTTCATGGAATTTGGGTCCTAACATTCACATCAGACCTCTGGATCCTAATTTGGTCGTCTGTACTTCCCGGAATGCCCAAGACCAAGATTCTATTGTGAATGTGGGGCCTTGGACAATCAAAGGAGCTCTACTAAACTTACAACCATGGCCCCCGACCCTCACTCTGCAGGAGATTGATTTTTCGACTACTCCCTTTTGGATTCAAATACATAACCTGCATCGCAATCGTATGAACGCTGAAAATGCTCGTAAAATAGGAAATTATGCTGGCCAGTTTCTCTATTCTGAGACGGACTCCCCTGTTCCCTCTGCCAGAAAGTTTATAAGAGTGCGAGTGGCGGTAAATATTACCAACAACCTTAAGACTGGCTGCTCGATTGTCCTAGAGGATAGCACAAAACTGTGGATCGCATTTAAATATGAGAGACTCTCGGACTTATGTTACACCTGTGGTAGAATTGACCATACCAAGACAACATGCACTGAAGACTCGAGTTCTAACTCTCCACATCTCCAAGGGGAGTTCAGATATGGAGATTGGATGCGGGCTAAGAGTTCGGCCACACCGCCTAAGAAATCTCAGAAGGAAAATGCGTCGCCGGCGTTCAAGTCTCCGGTAGCAAACAATACCCAGCAGTCCACCTCCACAGGTACTTTTTCTAACACCATTTCTAGGCCTTCTGAACACACGCAACCTTGGCGTAGGGCACTGAAGGACACCCGACCAGCTCTCCATAACATAACCAATTCAATCCCCAGTCCAACTAAAGACCCAGCCCGCTACACTCAGGCCCACCTTCCCCTACTCAGCCCACCTATTCTCACCAACCCTCTCCCGAATCTCCCAACGACCCATCTAGCCCCCTTCTCTCACCTTGGCCCACAACCACAGATCCCCCACATTCTCCATGGGCTTGACCTCCCTACTATCCGAGCCCACAACCCATACTTATCCACCATTTTCACATCCACTTTTTGATTCCCAACTGGCCCAAGCTCCTAACCCAAATTCCTTGCCCAACTCATTTTCCAGCCCCTCTGCCTCCTACACCTGAAAACACCCCATTGACTCCATTGACTTTATCACTAAAAAATCTAAGGTCATTCTTACTGATTCTGTGGATGAGGCTCTCTCCAGGCTCCAGATTCGTCTAGTTGAATGCTCTGCACCAGTTGACCACTTTCCCACTGAGTAGATTACTACAGAATACGTAGAAGCTCATATCTCCATTACTCATAGGAGATTCATTCACGTCAAGCAACTAGCCAGAAAACTGCACGTGGCAAGACCAAGCAATGTCAGAATTGAAGAAATTTAGGATGCACCATCTACTGTTAAGGCTGAGGAGGCGGACCACAACCAACTCCACCTTTCTTAATGATCGGAATTGCTTGGAATTGCCGGTGAGCTGGTCAATCCTCAACACTTTGGTACCTAAGAGGTCTAGTAGGATCTCATAGACCAAAGTTTTTGTTTTTAGCAGAAGTCAAAATATCTAATAGTGAACAAATTATGAAGTTAGTGAAATATCTTGGTTTTCTGATTTTGAGTTTGTATCTTCTTGTGGCAAGTCTGGGGGCCTTCTTTTGATGTGGCATTGTGATATTAATTCGACAGTATTGATTGCTAATGCTAATTGTATCAATTGCCTTATGTTTGATGAATATGACAACTCTTCTTGGCAACTTATTGTTATCTATGGACAGCATATTCTGTCGTCCCGACCCTAGTTTTTTGATTGTCTTAGAACCATTGGCGTGGCCTTCCAAGGCCCTTGGATGCTTGTGGGGGATTTTAATGTTGTCTTGAATTCTTGTGATAAGATTGGTGGCAGGCATGTAGGGGGCCCTAGTACAGGGGGTCTGCAGGGTATAGTGGACAACTTTGGACTGATAGATATGGGCTTTTGTGGCTACCAATATATGTGGAATAATAGATGGAAAGGGCGGGCCAATATTCAGGAGAGATTGGATCGTGGATTTGCCAATGATCTTTGGAGACTCAAATTTCCCGAGGCTACTATCCATCACCTCCCAGCCATCCACTCTGACCACAGACCACTTCTCATTAATACCACCCCAAACCTCATGAACCTCCCTAAACCATTTTGCTTCCAAGCCATGTGGATTTCCCATCCAGAAATACTGGAACACCCACATCTTTGGTAACCTCCACCACAACATCAAGCAAATCCACCACATCCTTGACTCCATACAATCTATGCCTGTGGACTCAACTTCTTCTAAACTGGAGCAAGCTGCTCTAAGGGACCTTGATGAGCTCACTAGATGTGAGGAAATATTATGGAGAGAGAAAGTAAAATCTAAATGGCTTGAAGAGGGAGATCTAAACACTCACTACTTTCACATTACCACCATTATTCACATAAAGCACAATAGAATAGAGTATCTTTTAAATTCAGACAATTCGTGGATCACTGACCGCACTCTCATTGGCACTGAATTTCTTACTTACTATTTTAACCTCTTTTCTAGTGATTTTCCTACGTGCCCCTCTTTTTTGCAGGATTTCTTTCCTCCCACCATTACTGTGGAGCAGAACTACATGTTGACTGCTAGCCCGGATTCCAAGGAAATTCAACAAGCTCTTCTTTCCATGGGCAACTATAAAAAGCCCGGGCTCGGATGGTTGGACCGTGACTTTCTATAAACAATATTGGAGCACTGTGGGTGAAGCGGTGATCACTGAAATCCAGGACATCTTTGCAACTTCCAAGATCAAGCCTTCTTTCAACCATACTTTTTCTGGCTTTGATTCCCAAGACAAAAGGGGCAGCACGGGTAGATCAATTCAGACCAATTGCACTGTGTAATGTCATATTCAAGATTGTTACCAAGATTCTGGCAAGGAGACTTCGCAGTTTGTTGGAAGACATCGTGCATCCCAATCAATCTGCTTTTGTACCAAATATGTGTATTAGCGACAATGTGATCATTAATCATGAGATAATACACTATCTAAACAGCAAAACAGGCAAGACTGGATTTATGACTATCAAAATTGACCTTGCTAAGGCTTATGATCGCGTGGAATAGCGTGTGCTGACTACTATCCTCACATACTTGGGTTTTGACAAGAAATTCATTGAGTTGGTCTAGGAATGCATCTCAACAGCTAAATTCTCAGTCTTACTTAATGGGGTGCCTTTTGGTTTCTTCAATGTTGAATGAGGTATTAGGCAAGGTGACCCGATGTCACCTGCGCTCTTTACGATTTTCTCTGATTTTTTGTCCCGAATACTAGATAAAGCAACACAGGCAGGTAGAATTAGTAGTATTAAGGTGGCCCGAACGAGCCCTAGAATCTCTCATCTCATTGCAAAACAACAGCATCGGGAGCTCTTGAAGTGCATACATGTCTTCAACAATATTGTCAATAGACCGGGCAAGCCATTAACTGGAGCAAGAGTTCAATCTATTTTAGCAAGAATGTCACGAATCGAGAGAAACATCGCATATGTCAGATTCTGCAAATGAAGGAATGTGATCATAGTGGCAAGTATCTTGGGCACTCCTTTTGTAAATTCACATCTCGAAAGGAGGCTTTTACGGAAGTGACGGAGAGACTTTCAAGCAAGCTAGCAGGTTGGAAATCCAAGTGCCTTTCCATGGTCGGACGAGCTACTCTAATTAAGTCAGTGGCACAGGCGGTACCGTCTTATGTCATGCAGTTATTTGTGGCACCCAAGCACATCACTGACACTATGGATAGGAAAATGCGGAACTTCTTTTAGGGCAAGAACAATGTTAAATCTCATCATTTATTTCTTCAATCTTGGGAGGGAGTATGCAAACTGAATTTCTTGGTGGCATAGGTTTCAGGAAAATGCAGGATATGAGTGCTGCACTTACTGCCAAACTAGGGTGGCTTACCATGACAGTAGTTCATAAGTTGTGTGTTCAACTTATTTGTTCCAAATATTTGAGAGGTCACAGACGATTAAGTCTTGAACCTACCCAAAAGTCAGCCTCTTGGATTTGGCACAGCATCCGCAGTAGCTGTGACTTATTACGATCCGATCTATGCAACCAACTGGGTAAGCACTCCACAGTCTCGATAACAAAGGACCCTTGGCTCCACAATCTACTGGACCATCACCTTCCGGCCGAGCTAACCATTCCAAAACACCTCATGCTCAATTCTGACTTGCAAACTGAGGATGGTAAGTGCTGGAATCGGGATTTGATTTTTACTGTTTTTCCACCTCACATCAGCCACCACATCTTACATAGTCCTATCTTGGATGAGGAGCAGGACACCTTGGTGTGGGCACCTTCCGCGACAGGGCGCTTTTCAATTAGGTCTGCCTATGAATGGATTTTGCACTGGAAAGTTTGGGATAGTGACCAATCAGAATGCCAGCAATGGAAACTCCTCTAGAAATCTAGCCTCCATGCAAGGCATAAATTGCTCATTTGGAGGCTCCTGTCCAACACCTTACCGACTTTGGACCGCATAGGCAAATACCTTCAGCCACCCAAGACCATGTGCTACTTGTGTGACGAGCAGCCTGAAACACTACATCATCTTCTATTCGGTTGCCATGCAAGTAAAGTTCTTTGGTGGAATTTTCCATGGAACATCAAAATTTCTGCTTTCCACAACTTGACTGTGAATCAATGGATTACTTTGATGATGGGTCCCAGCAACCCTCTCCCATTAGGCGATGATGAGAAAGACCGATTAATCCATTATCTAGCCGTGGCTGTGGAGCAACTTTGGATGGCTCGAAATCAAGGATGGAATGGCAGTAATATAATTTCTTGGTTGGCGTTGTCTGATTCTATTAACAAGACATATCGCTACTACTAGAATGCCAGTCAGACTCGGAATAGGCTCAAACGCAGCAATGGGGTGCCTGAGGCGCCGCGTACATGGACCCCGCCCTTTCCTGGTAGTCCAAAACTAAATTTTGATGCTGTGTTCACAGATGGCATCACGTTCACTGGGGTGATTCTCATAAACGACTGTGGATTTATTCTGGGGGCTTGGGTGAACCGCTTCGAGTTTGAGAACTCGTTTTGCACAGAGACTGAAGTGACACTCCAAGCTCTACATATCGCCACTGAACTCAAGTTGGATGCAATTTCAATTGAAGGCGATGCTTTTCATGTTATCATGGCTTTGAATGGTATGGTTGAATATGAAGATTGGTGAGCTGCCACACTTATTACTTCTAGTAGATTAATGTTACAACAGAAATGTTTATGGCACTTAGTTTTTGCCCCTAGGGATTGTAATCATAGTGCCCATAACTTAGCCAAATGGGCAAAATCTGCAAATTTTTGTGGAGCTGTAGATCCTTCTCTTTTGCCACCAGCGGTATGGTGTGATAGAGGAGGACCTTAAACTCCTCTGTTTTGTATGTACGTTTGTTGGTTATTTTTATTAATGTTACACCCAACTTACCAAAAAAAAAAACAAAAAAACAAAAAATATACATTTTACCATCATAAAATTCATTTTTAATAAAATTACACATAAAATTTATTTTAAATTTTACACAAAATAAATAAATAAATATATATATATATTAAATGTTAATCCAAACCCTTTAAAATTAGGTTGAACTTTTTGGGGGTTTCATAGACTATGTTTTAGTAGAGCCACACATGAAATATGAATATTCAGATTAACATTAAGACTAGCTAGACTTTGAGTTTTAAGTGCTTCTCATTTGAGCTTTTATGTTCATTAACTAATACTCCTAACTTTTATGTTTTATTTATTTATTTATTTTTTTATTCTTGCAACGTATGAAAAATTATATAATTTTAAAAGATACAAAAATTAATATATTTTTTAATTTAAAAATATTAAAATGTTATTTAATTTTACTTTAGTTAATTAAAATATTTAATAAATATGATTTATTAATCATAATTAGATATATTAAAAAAATTAATAATACATATTAATTATTTAATTTGACAAATAAAATAAAAATATTTATCTATCTTTAACAAGTAAAAAATGAAAGAAATACATTATAATAATTTATTAAATATTCTTAAAACTTCAATTAAATGTCTGATTAATATATTTATATATATACTTGTAATATTTTAATATTAATCTTAATATGTTTGATTTTATCATAGAATATAATAATGAATATAAATAGTTATTGTGAATTTAAAATATTTTTTTGACACATTAATTATTAAATTATTATTCGAACTCACATATTGTATTGCGAAAATATATATTTGAACATATGTAATACTAAATCAATGGAATAAAATATATTGCATTGCATTCATTTATAAATGTGGGTTATAAATCTCCAATCTAATCTGTTGAGATCCATTTCAAGGTCTTTGAACTTGATATTGATATGAAGATTGGACTTGGAAGGAGAAGTATCTGATACGACAGAGTTTTGATACTTCCAAGAACCTTGTTGTTTGAAGCTCTTACCCTCCTATTTATACAGGAAGGGAGCTAAAGGTATCTACATTATCTTGCCACGTGTAAGCTTGTGTTTTGTCACGGTAATTTAAAAAAGTAAAATGGTAATAAGTAATTAGGGTAACATAAAAAGGTAATTAGTAAAAAAAATAAAAATTAATTAGGTGAATTTTTAATTACCACTTAATTAAACAAAATTATTATTATTATTTTTTATATTACAATATTTTACTGTCTACAACTTTAGTATCTTTTAATATATATATATATATATATATATAAGAAAATTATTAATTTATCCTATCAATCTTTAAAAATAAAATAATAAATAAATTAAGATTATCAAATAGTTATATATCTATTATATTTATTATATATAAGATTACAAGTGTTGCTTCTAGAAGCATTTTTGTTCTAATGACATTACTGTAATTTTTAAATTTTTTGGTTTTTAATGTCTTTTTTTTGTGAATGTCTTTTTATTATATATATATTTACTTTTTCATGACTTTATGTTTCATTCTCTCAAATTTATTCAATATTAATGACTTTTTATAATT
>JAXGGT010000169.1:7246658-7259942 GCA_035583425.1 Marsdenia floribunda | reverse complement strand
TTAAAATAATTTTAATATAAATTAATTATTTATAAACATAAAATTTATAAATAAATAACGAAATAAATTAAGCATTTTTTTAAAAAAATTATAATAAATTAAAAAAAATAAAACAAAAATTTATAATATGTATATCCGTACTTGGGGCGGGATGTATATCTAGTATATAAATATATTTTAATATTCATACAATATTATGTAATGTATTAATATAAAATATAATATTTTGAAATTTCAAAAATTTGAGTGTATTCTTTATATATATATTATATATATATATATATTTTGAGATTTTTCTTTTGTCTAATATGACTCAAACTCATGATGTCTTGGATTATAAATAAGATATCCTCTAATTATGCTATACCTTATTATTGTGTATTTTTTTATATTTATTATTTATTTTGATGGTCATTTTATAAGACTTTACATTTTTTTTTTTTAAATTCAAAAATTAAGATCTCTTTTAATTAAAAATAGTAAAATGCTTATAAATTTTATTTTATTATGTAAAAAATTAGGAAAATTGGTCATTTTAATCCCCATACTAATTTTATTTGGACAAAGGGATCCATATTTTTTATTTTTGGACAAACGAATCTCCATTCTTTTTTTGTTTGGACAAAGGGGTCCCTGTTTTTTATTTTTGGACAAATGAATCCCATTCTTTTTTTTTTATTTAGACAAAGGGGTCCCTTTTAACTAATTTTTGTCCAAAAATACAACAAGAAAATAGAGGAATTATGAGAAAATTAAAAATAAAATGAAATAATTATTATCACAATATGTAAAATAATAATAAATTATGTAAAAATTAACAACTTTTTTCAAATAAAATTGGTCAAAAGGATCCGTTTGTCCAAACAAATAAAGAATGAGGATTCGTTTGTCCATGACCAATTTTCCAAAAAATTATTACTGATTAATAATTATAAATCATTGATTGAATGAGATATTGAAATATATATATATATATATATATTACTTCTTTTTTTTTAATTTAACACACGAGGTGTCTTAATTGGGTTCCAAGTATAAGTGATACCTTTTAAATCATGTCAGATAATCCCCACTCGAATCAAGTAGATCCCTTTCGGAAGAATTTTAATGGCAAGTTTTTATAAACGACTTGCATTAGTAAATACAAATTTAAACCTACAACTTAATTTCAATACCTTATCAATTCATCGTGCACTTTACGATTTATATAACATTATTTTAATTTAATATGTTGATAAGTATTATATAATACACTAATTAAAAGAAAAATCCACACATGTGGTCTTGGGAGTTGCTCATTTTGTCCCACATTGGTTGAGGAATGAAGGAAGAGGAGCTTGCTTCCTATATAAAGAGGGTTGGACTTCTTGGTTAAGTGTACTAGTTAAAAGTTTTAGTAATTACTTTTAACTTTAGTTAAAATTTTCATTGGGTGAGAGTTAAAGTTTTTTCTTATAAGAACTTTATGGGTGTCTTGGGGTTGTAGGTGTGAGTAGAAAAATATGTGATTGTAATAATTTTTTACATGAATTTTTTTTTTTTGGCCTTAATTGCCCTGGTGGTTTTTCTTCGATTTTGAAAGTTTTTCACATTAAATCTTTGTATTTTTATTTTCTCTGTTTTATTATTTTCTACATAAATTCCGAGAGGGAATTTGGAGCTTAAATTCCCACGTGTTGTAGGCTAATTCATTTTGAAAATTAATGTCGTCATCCTTAACTTTATTAAAGACAATTGTATTAACTATCAAAAAAAAAAAAAAAAAAAAAAGACAATTGTATTAAAAAAAATCAGGAAGAGATAAAAAAATATGTATTTTTTGTGATATTAAATATTACTGAAGTTATTTTATTATTTATTATTTTATTAAATTCAAATAAAATTTAATTACTATTTTACCATCAATATTTGTTAATTATTGTTTGAATTCAAAAAATCAGGTTAACAATATTTATTTTAGTTCCAAAGAAAAATTTTCTATTTTATCGATTCAAAATATCTTATGTATTATAATTATCAAAACTATTTACTAAAAAAAATTAAAATAGTAATTTTAAAATTTATTATATTTAAAATAAAATTGTATCTAAACAAAAACTTTAAATTATTTTTTCTAAGTAAGTCTATTTCACAGTAAAAACAAATTAATTTTAAATTTGTGGATATAACTCAATTAATAATAATTTTATATAATTGGATCGGTCATAGAGTTCAAATTAGAGACGAAAGCTAAAAAAAAAAAAAAAAAAAAAAGGTCCCGTGGGTCCCGCTGTTCTCCAAAGCTCAACCCCTTCATTGCCGTTAATTGCAAGACTACCAAAAAAATCAACGGCAGAAAATCGAGAACCAAGTCAAACACAACAAACCCCACTTAGACCAGGACCGTACACATCATCATACATCCATGGGTTTCGCGGGTTTTCAAAAAGGCTTTCCGCTCCTGAACTTCTTCCCACCCGAATCAAACTCCTCCATTGTTTTCGGTTCTCTTGCTAGCTAAGCAATAATAAAAAACAAGCCCTACATCATCACTGGAAACTGAAAAAATCTGATCATTTTCACTCCCACCGTTCGCAAATTTGGCGGTAAAAGAATTCTTGCTTTCAGCTTTGCATTTCTTGTTTTCCTTACCTTCAACGCACAACGAGATGGTCGGAGCTCACATATTTATTTATTGTTTTTTAAAAAAGGAAATATTGTTGTCTGTGTTTGCAGACAGAATGCATATTCGGAAATGTTTTGGTTTTTAAGAGAGTTTGGCAATATGGAATTGAGTAATACAATGAGGAACCAAGGGGTCGTAGATTCATTAACTTTGTTCGTGGCGCTGCTTTGTGCGTGCATAGTCATTGGTCATCTTCTTGAAGAAAATAGGTGGATCAATGAATCGACAACGGCTATTGTTGTTGTGAGTATAATATTTTTTTCCCCCTTCCTGTGTTTGATTATAGCATAAAATTATTGATTATGTTAAATGTTAGATCAAGCTTGTTGCATGGCTATGATCCATTTTATTGATTTGGATGGCATGAATTGTATTTTTTTCGGTGACGATGACAGGGTTTATGCACGGGAACGATCATCTTGCTGAGTACGAAGGGGAAGAGTTCACACCTTTTTGAATTCAATGAAGAGCTTTTCTTTATGTATATTCTACCACCTATCATATTCAATGCTGGGTAAGGTTTCAGTTCTTGTCTGATTTTGTTTCAACACTCTTGGGAGTTGAAGTTTCTGGAATACTATTGCTAAACTTTATCATGGATATGGACATATATTCCTCTGTTTTGTACATGTCTCTTCTCAATTTTTATACCTGTTGGGTTAATCACATAGTACTCTTAATTTGGTGACCACGGCTGGTGGAATCGAAATTATAGGCTGGTTCTAACTAATTTGAAATTAAAATACATAGTTTTAACTTTTTTCTCGGATTTATATGTATTAGCAGAGACTTTACTAAATTTTCCTTCTTCCGTTTTCTTCCGTCTCTTTCAATCCATGTCAACTGCTTGTCTCACATTTCCTCTGGTCCCCACTAAATTCCTGTTAACTTTGCAGAACACTGATATGATAAACATGGGATGGTTTCTTTTCTGAATGGTCTCCTTTCCTCATCCTAATGTTTCTTTACTCATATGGATCAGGTTTCAGGTGAAAAAGAAACAATTTTTCCGGAACTTTTTGACCATCAATCTATTTGGTGTTGTTGGTACTATAGTATCGTTCTGCATCATATCCTTTGGTATGCTTTCAATATTTTTGTTGTGGTCCTCGTTCTAGTAAATTTCTCTATTGGTCACAGATGTCTTTTGTTCTGATTTGTTTACCAAATCCATACCTTAATTTTTCGTTTTGTAAGTTTTACCTGTTTTTATCATGCTTGCTTGTGAGTAGAAAACTACGAGGTTGTATGTCAGTCTAGTTACGTGGTAGCTTTTATTGTAACATTTGATTAACCACAGTGGTTCAAGGGAGGGAAGGTCGATTTCATCACAAATTACTAAAATTATGGGCTTCATGTTACCAATTTCAGTTGGTAGTCTTTTCCTGTTGGAAAGAACTGAAATTTCACGTTTGGTTTATCATGTCTTGACTAAGAATTGTCTTGCAGGTGCAAAAGTGGTACTTGAACGCATGGGTGTTCAACTCCTGGGCCTACGGGACTATCTTGGTACTTCTTTTTGTTGATCCCTGATTTTATTTCTGTTTGTTATATTCTTCAGAGTCTTGAATTAATCTTTATGATTATAGCAGCCTTATGGAATGATATACTTATTCAAAAAGATTTGTTTCAATGGTTCTTTGCATTATTCTTCTGTATTTTATTTTTATTTTTCATTTTTCCCTGTAAGAATTACCTGTTTAAGAATACTACTGCTGCTCCAAGTTATGTTGGTGCATTGACTCTGAAATTACACCTTTCAGTATTTTCATGACATTTAGAATGATAAAATTTCTTATATTTTTTTCCTCAGATTTTGTCTGTTCTCTATCTATTCTTCAAACAGCCCTAATTTCTAACTTTAGCACTTAGCTTCCATCTGGAACTTAGATAATTGGAAATTTCATGAGTTTAAGTGCTTCCATATGCAAATTTCCTTTTGTAACCTTATTCTTATGATTCTTTTTACTCAATTTACAGCAATTGGAGCTATCTTTGCAGCAACAGATTCTGTTTGCACCCTGCAGGTGTGGAAAATTACAATTTCCTCCCTGGAACAGAGAATAGAAATACTGGAGCTGACTTTTTCTTTTTCCCTGCTCATAGGTGCTTAGTCAGGATGAGACACCTTTACTGTACAGTATAGTCTTTAGCGAAGGCGTTGTGAATGATGCTACATCAGTTGTACTTTTCCATGCAATCCATAATTTTGACCTCTCTGATGGTAGCTCAAGGATAGCACTGCAGTTTATGGGCAATTTTCTGCTTTTATTCTCCGCAAGCACTTTGTTAGGGATTGTGGTACGAACTTGAAAAAGCCTTTGGTCTTGTTCTTTAGCATATTGCATTAATAGGTTCTGGTTATTATTATTTTTTTTTTTTTACCAAGGTTACTATGGTATATGTTAAATTGCTCTAAAAGCTTACGCTTAAACTGATATAGAGGTGTTATATTTAACTACTTAATGCTTCCTTCATGTGGATAGAGAGCTTAAGCTTTTAGAGCTGTCAAAGCAAAATCATTTGGTCCTATAATGATATTCGGTGACTGCAGGTTGGGCTGCTCTGTGCATTCATTATCAAAAAGTTGTATTTTGCCAGGTATTTGATTTGAGCTGTTTCTGCCTTCTGTTTGATTTGATTTTGCATTCATCTTGTGTGGGTAATATCTGATATATGCATACAATGATTTTTTTTTTCCCCCCCTTCTTCTCACTTTATTCTGATAATAGTAAGTAGTGTAACTCTAATTTGTGTAACTCTTAGGCACTCAACTGACCGTGAAGTTGCTCTTATGATAATGATGGCCTACCTATCATATATTATGGCCGAAGTAAGTTTTCTATCCTATAACAGACCCATTCATGTGTTTTGTGCTGCTTAAATTTGGCTTTTTATAATCTAGATTTGATGAACTGTTGAACAATGGGATTCTAGGCTAATATCGATAGCAATGACAATTTGAGCGTAGAGAAGAGTTTTATATTTTATTTAGCTTTAGAGCTTATAAACATAACTAATTATTTTATTTTCTGTTTGATTTTGTCTCATTGAATGACATCTTACTCAATCAAATTTCCATTGTTTATTTATTTTCTTTTATTTATTATTATTATTTTATGAGTGTCTTTTCATCCACATTTCTAGAAGATCATAGTAAGACTTCTGTTTGAAAGTTGGAGAATGTTGTTGAGAAAAGGGAAGCAGAAGGGGTAGGAATGAAGAAAAGACTTTTTAACTGTTTCAAGCTTGGGGACCCCAATTTTAAAAAAAATGGGCTAATTGTGGTTTTATTGTTTGTTCTATTGAATAATAATCATTACTTATTTACTGGACACATTTTTCCTTAGTGCATCAGTGTGTAACTAATAATTATGCATTGAAGCTGTGCGTAGAGCATGGATTTTAAAACTGCGTTCAAACTCATTTAAAAATTTTTACAGCCACAAAGCTCGTGTATTATTATACATTTAGCAAAATTTTGCTAAATGGATGTTGTTCATTACTTGGTTTAACATATTTTCATTTTTTTCATTGATCTGTCTATTGCAGCTTTTTAACTTGAGTGGAATTCTTACAGTTTTTTTCTGTGGGATTGTGATGTCTCACTATACCTGGCACAATGTTACACAAAGTTCACGAACAACCACCAAGTATGTAATCTTTTTTATGAATTACCTCTCTTTCTCATATGTTTATCTTAACTGCAATTTCACAAACCATTTTCAAAATTTTCTATTCTAGTTACAGAATAGTTGATCACATCATTTAACTTTATACACAGACATGCTTTTGCAACACTATCATTTATGGCAGAGAGTTTTATCTTCCTTTACGTTGGTATGGATGCTTTGGACATTGAGAAGTGGAGATTTGCCAGTGATGCGTAAGATACTAGTTTCATTTGTTTCCTGATTATGAGATATGGATATCCTATCTTCTCTCAATCTTCGTAAACAAATTGTTTTTGAGATAATCTAATTTCACCACTCTTATGCAGACCCGGAAAGACAGTTGCATTGAGTTCAATTCTGTTTGGTCTGGTTCTTGTTGGAAGAGCATCTTTTATTTTCCCTCTATCCTGCTTATCTAATTTTTGCCGGGAAGCAAAGAGTGACCGAATTGATCTGAAGCAGCAGGTACCATTTGTGAGTCATTTGTACCCTGAATTACTGAATATGATATAGTTTATTCATTATTGACAATGTCAACCGCTAAGGTCACGATTTGGTGGGCTGGTCTGATGCGAGGTGCCGTGTCTATGGCATTAGCTTATAATCAGGTAAATACCCCTTGCTCTGCAATTGCTTATTCTACCACAATGTTTGTTAAGAAAGAAGAAAAAGGAGAAAATGGGTTGTGGTTGATCTTTGAAAATATTTTCCTTCTAATTACAAGAAGCGTGGATAGAATTTGTATTTACAGGAACAGGTCCAGATCTTCTACTGTCATTTTAGGAAACTCTCTGTATACCATTCTGTTTTACCGCGAGAACTAATGCATTACCAAAGGGAAAAAAGAGAAAAAAAAAAAAAGGAAAATTGAAAAAAGAACATTTATATGCTTTGGCTAAAACAGTGAACTAATATGTCAAAAAGGCGTATGCTTCTACCAGATGCAGGAGAAAGTAAGGCAGGTCATATTTTGTTCAACTAGTTGTCTCATAAAATCACTGGATAGTATAGTAAATTTATTGCATATTTCTTGTTGGGTGATAATTGATGCTTCTTGTGAAAGATTCTGGTCTTACCTGTTGATGCTTGAATGCTGATAAATGTGTAAACTGTTTGTTTCATTGATCAAATGCAGTTTACAAGCTGTGGTCATACTCGCCAGCTGGGGAATGCTGTGATGGTTACTAGTACCATCATTGTTGTTCTCTTCAGTACCGTGGTAAACTACACGACCCTATACAATATAATAAACAATATATGCATTTATTTTTCTTCATTGAAGATTTCTACTATTTTCCTTCTCGGCTTTTTCCATTATTTTTCTTAACAGAAGCAAGTTACAATAATTAATTAGACTTTTGCCAAGTTAATCTAAAGGATTGCAAGATTACAGTAAAACCCAGTTCTCTCAGTCATCTGGTCTTTAAATTTTCTCTAAAGGAATAGAAAGTTAATCTGTAAAATTTTCTTAGGTATTCGGTTTGCTGACGAAGCCTCTAATAAGGTTCTTGCTGCCCTCAAGTACAAATCATGCTGGCACAATTACGTCTAATCCATCTAGTCCAAGATCTCACAGCATACCATTTTTGGGCCCTGAAGATGATCGTCAAGCTAAAACTATGCGCCGCCCATCCAGTTTGCGTATGCTACTGAGCACACCGGCTTACACTGTTCACTACTATTGGAAAAAATTTGATAATGCTGTGATGCGCCCGGTATTTGGCGGGAGGGGATATGTTCCGCGTGGCGGCCCTGACTCAACAACTGAGGAAGACAGTCTCTATTAATTCTCGGTTTTACTCATCAGCTTCTTCTTGGCCACTAAATGCCGCGTTCTGTACAGTTAACAGCTAATAATTAGCTGTAGCTGCTTTAGCCGTCTGCTCCCTTTTGAAGGCCTTACAGCAGCTTAACGTTTATGGCAAACTATTCTCCTGCTTGTAAATTATGTTAGTCGTAACTAAGTACATAACTTTAACCGAGTGGCCTAGAAGAAGCTTTTAGATTTTTTGGGATGTCGTTGTACTAGTAATTTTGGGAGCTTTTTAGTTTTTTTCCCCCATTTTTCATATCTTCATTCTACTTTTTCAGTGATCGTAACATCTCATTATTTATTTTTCCAGTTTTGTTGGCCGTGGGATTTATTTAATTTTGGATGGGAAGCATCCAACCTGTTAAAAAAAGAAAAAAGAAAAAAAAGGGACTTCCTTGCAAATGTCAAAAGCAAGGCCCGTGTTGGCTGTTTCGACCGTTGTGTTGCTTTTGGACATTGGCCCTAGCAGGTGACGCTCCGCTCCTCCTCCTACAACCTCAAAGTCCAATTAATTTTAATTGTACTTTTTCTTTCTAATATCGTATATTTATATATATATATATAATTTCTATCAGTACTGAAGGAGTTATATATGATGTATTCGGTGTGAAAGTACTACTTTTCTTGTGTTTGAATTAGCACGAAATCCTCAAAAAAAAAAAAAAAAAAAAGAATTAGCACGAAATCCCATTAAAATCGGGGAGGAAAAACTGTCCTCCCTAATCAGTACACTCTATACGGGAAGGATTTTGAAATCGAAAACTTCCAGACTCCCGCGCGCGTCCCTGCTTGCCAAACAAATCTGACGTGATTTTGGACTTTGTAACTCCGGCCAGGGGGGTACTTGTCAGCTTGTAATTGGAGAGGATGTTATATAAGTAAGACAAAACTCAGATATCGAGGAGAAATGGTAATTGGGAGTTTCATTTTCATTTTTTATTAAAAAAAAAAAAAAAATTGCTCTAACCTTATTAAATAAATATACTTTTAACCCACACTCGTATAGAACCATTCTCGGGGCATGAGAGAGCAGTAGTTGTGCCACTTCGTTTGTGTCTGCCGTTCGCCTTCTCTGAGAGGGTGAGGAACAGCTGGAGCGGAGGGGAAGAAGAAGAAGAAGAAGAAGAAGAAGAAGAAGAAGAAGAGGTGAGTAACATACCACACTTGTTCGTGATTACACCAGAATTTTTTCAACCCGCATTTCTATAGTTTTCAGGCTTCGTCGACCGACAAGGTAAGCCGCCGATCTTGGTTCACCCTTTTTTTTTTCCCCCTTTGATATTATGTACTCCAATCTCCGGCGAGTAGCATTTCATTCTATCTGGTTCGACTTGTTTTTGTTTTGTTTTTTTTTTTGTTCATTTTACCGGGGGAAGGGTGACGAATAAGTCCCCAGTCTCGATTTTTCAAGTTTTATACCGGGGAAAATATTTAAAACATCCTCACACGCATTTATTTCAAGGGTCTTTGAAACGTTTTCTACTTATCTTAATTGGGATGATTTAAAGAAACAAATATAGGTAACTTTTTTTTTTGGTTTTTAATTTTTGCTTCTTTGACATATATTTAAATTTGGAGAAAGGGGTGTGTATAAAAGGGAAAAGAAAAAATGGTGGAAGCTAAGTACAAGAAATCCTCCTCGCACTGGTGGTGGTTTGATAGTCAGAACGGCACAAATCAAAAGCGTTCCCCGTGGCTCCTAACAACTCTTGCAGGTAATCTTATCCTCTGGCATGTTATTCTCATTTTGCAGCTCTTTCCCATTGCATACCATGAATGTACTCACCGTGTATAGTCTTGTTCAGCGCATGATGAATAATTTGAAATATCTTTTGATTAAAGAAAGAGGAATTTGACCGTTGCGGTCCGTTCACACCTCATGGATCGCGCACATATATATATATTATTATTATTTTTTTTCCCCAAATTTATCTAAATTGGACCACTGGGCTCTTTTAGTGTACCAAAGAGTGGACTTATCTCAAGGCACAAGGTTCCGTGTGACTCTCTACAGAGGCTTTTGGCCCATTTAGATAGGAAAAAACAAAATGAAAAAGAGAAGAGAAAAATTGTAGATATTGATTTTGGGTGGTTTTCGGAAAATAAATTCTTTTTTTTTTTTTTTAGAATTTACAGTACACTTTTTTTTTTTTTTTTTTTTTTTTTTCCCACATGCTAAGGTTAGTTGGTGTACTATTGCATGAAATGGTCCACTTTGGTAGTGATGAGGTGTGAATGAAATAACTGAAACTGATGCTTTCTTGAGTGACGGTAGAAGGGGATCTGATGAGGTGTGAATGCATAAGTTACGCTACGATTGTAGAAGTAAAAGGATTAAGCTTCCTGGAATATTACGACTGAATTATGATGCAAAGATCTTGACCTGTGACTTTTTTAAGTGAACTTTTGCTACACTTTCAACGGTGGAGGCATCTCAGAGTATTTAATTCATAGATTACCTTCTAAAAGTTAGCGTTGCCAATGCAACTGGCAGAAAAGAACATCGTTAAAAATGAAAAATGAATTCGATTCCCATTGCGAAGTAATTTCTCTAAGGTGATGGCTTTAAAGATCTCTGTTTTTGGCTCTGTATATTCTGAAATGGAAAAATTTTTCAGGGTTAGTCATCGTTACAATCTTTTTTGAGTGTTCATATAGTGTTACTGCACTTGACTTAGCTGTTCTTGAGGAAAACCTGCTTCTTTCTCTTCTTGTTTATATTTCATTTTCATTTCTTGCCTTAATTCAATTTATGGCTTCTGACCTGATAATTATTAGCTGAATCACCCAACAACAGGACCTTGCAGTGTGACAGCAAAACTTGTAGTCCTTTCTTTTCTTATGTTATTAAGGTCTGATTAATTTGCCTCATGTGCATCTAACCTTCTTAACAGAGCTGGATGAGAAGACCACAGCTATGCTAAAACTGATAGAGGAAGATGCAGATTCTTTTGCCCAAAGAGCAGAGATGTATTATAAAAAGCGACCGGAGCTGATTAACATGGTTGGAGACTTTTATCGGACCCATCGCCTGTTAGCAGAGCGATATGATCAATTCAAATCTGAATCTGGAACCCGCCTTTTGATGCCTTGGATGGCTGCTCCAATTTCTTTGGACAAGTGTCGACCAGAGAAATTGATGAGCTTGAGCTCCATGGACAAATCCTATGACAGCTACTCAGATAGCTATGAAATTGAGGAGTCTGATGTTGAAGACCCTGAACCAGAAGTACAATTACAGGAGGCTGAGAGAGAAACGGAAACATTCAATGATAATAATGTCACTAACGGCAGTGGTAACACTGAGGCCATGATGCTGAGGGAAGAAATTGAGAGGCTTAAAGAGGAGAACAGGACTCAAAAGGAACAGCTAATGCAGAAGGACGAAGAGAAAAGAGAAGTCATCAGACAGCTTACCGTAGCCATGGATATGCTCAGGGAAGAGAATCTGCAGCTTAGGAAGAGAATCGTTAGAGACTCTCCAAAGAAACAGAATGTGGTCGATTTTAACAAGATGAAGGATGTATTCTGGAAGAGGCTGTTCAACAAATCTGCAGAATCCATAATAGATTGTTGCTAAATTAGTTAGTTTGTGTGTTTGTTTGTTTGTTTTTTTTTCCCTCTGGTTGGCTAGAAGTAAATAGGCACATATTCCTAACCAAGAAGATTTGACATTTTACTTAGTTCTGTAGTGATTCATGCCTCAAATTTAGCTTCTTTCAGTGTAGGAGACATATGTTTATTATTGACTCATTCCATGTTTTGCTTTAATAGTATACATTCTCCAGCTCTGTAAAAAAATGTAGAAGTTTTTGGATCTGCAGCTTTTTGGCATATCAATCCCCAGGAAAATGGTAACTTTTGAACCCAACAAATAATAATAATAATAGGAAAATATAATATTTATATTTTGTTAAACCAGAGTTACTGTCACAATCTAACTCTAAAGTGTAACATTCACAAGTCTCTTACTATTTATCCAAATTGAGGACAGGAGAAGGGGGGGCTTTTTGTCGAAAAGAAAGCAGGACAAAAGCCAAGCTGACCAACATAAGAAACTTTATTCGTTTTAAAAGAATCTCTCACTAACAATAATACATCACATATAAATGAAAAGATGTGTCTCAGTGATAACTCATATATATATATATACTTTGGACATGAGAATTTAACATTAAAAAAAAAAAAAAAAGAGGAGGAAAAAAGGAGGAAGCTCTACATACTGTAGAAAGTAAAAATCTTGACAATAATTGAAAAGGCTTCAAACCAGCAACAGTATCTCTTGGTCCCCTCATATCTGCAAATGCACCTTTTTTTTTTTGTTTCAGACAGCAGAGGAAGTGTTGAATCATCATCACTCACACGAACCAAAATGCGAAAAACAACCCCATAACTGTGATTGAGCTCGTAAGCCCAGATGCACGAAGAAGCAACGAAGAGGAAAAGGGTAAGGAACCCAGTGGTGAGAATGCCATAACAGGTCCAGGAGCAGACATGGCATCCGGGTTTGGAGGACTGGGACTTGAAGGAATGGTGGGCAATGAGGACTCGGTCGGAGAAAGCTCAGAACCACCGGGTGAAGGAAAAAGAGGAGTAATGTCGTCATTATTGTGATCAGGAGATAAGGCGGCTGCAGGCGCCGGTGAAGCTAAAGGAGAATCAACTGGCAACAACGAAGGTGCTGCTGATATGGTTGAAGATGGAAATGTTGGCTGCTGAAGGAAAACAACTGTTTTTTTTGTTGAGCTCGCCATGATTGTATTTACTAGCAATATCAAAATCAAAAGAAGTGGCGGCATCTTTGTTGAAGCCATTAATGATGAGGAAATCAATTGCTCTCTCTCTCTCTATTGGGAACTGAAAATAAATATGATCCTCAAAGAGAGGGAAAGAGAGAGAGAGAGAGGAATGAGGGAAAGGAATGTTAGGAGAAGTAAGAAGTATAAGTTCAAGTTCTAAGATGATATGATTGACATACTTTTTATCTATATGTAAAATTTCATGAAATATAAAAATGAGTTATGCATATTGCGAGAATACAAACTCGTAGGACCGGGTGTGACAATTATGGAGAAGGAAAAGATTAACTAATTAAATTGAAAAGAAATCTTGGGAAGGTGAGTGGTGGTGGT
>JAXGGT010000169.1:7168701-7183611 GCA_035583425.1 Marsdenia floribunda | reverse complement strand
ATTAACATCCAAATATTCAGTTAAATTTCCTTGTTCGTGCCCTTTTTAGAGAAGTATTTTTGTACTTTTGTTCAAAATTAAAGAGAGTTTAGGATGTCACGCGGAAGGAGAGTTAACGAAATATTTAGATGTTAACGGTCAAAGGACCCCTTTGATCAATTTAAAATTTTTTAAGGGACTATTTTGGACAAGAATAAATATGATGGACCATAACAGATCAAAACATAATCTTAAGGGACTATTTTGAACAAAAATAAAAATGAAGAACCATAACAGATTAAAATATAAACTTAATAGACTAAATTGGTGATTTATCCATATAAATATTTTGTTGGGGAGGTTCACAAACATTTCAGTGGCGTGAACATAGGGGGTTGGACAAACTAGAAAAGCAACGGTTAGGAAGTAGACAATGGCATTTTAGTCATTGCAGCAACGACGGGGACCAGATCTTCAGTCGCCGTAAAGTTCTTTGCCAGTACTACCCCTCAGAAGTTCAAATAAGCCTGTCGAATCTAAGGCAACAACAGCCGTCGCGGGACTTTGCCGTGTTTGGCTTTACCGTTAAGGAAGGCAGAAAAAAAAAAATACAAACCGAGATTTTAAAAAACGCCTTTAAACGACTTCTAGTGGCAGTCCCGTTATTTTTCGGCAAACTCAGGGTGAGACATAAAAGTTTCAATTATATTGTAAAATCTGTGAAGATCCAACTTTGCCATCTACAAAGCCCCCAATTTCTCCAAAATAGGTCCTTTCGACGAGAGACGACTCCACACACAGCGAGAAAAGAGTGAGAAATTAAGACAGACAAAGTAGAGCGAGAAAGAAAGAGAAAAGAGATCAGCACGCAAATTGTCAAAGACTTGAACAAGAAGAGAAGAGAGAGAAAAGAAGCAGTGGATATACACACATACACACACAGAGTATATATATTATATATACATATTTGTAGATATATCGTTTGCATATTTATACATAGGGGGCCGGAGAGAGGAAGAGTGTGCGGTGGCATTAATGGCGGAGGGGCAAAAACCGCGGAAGCACAGCGAGGAAAGCGTGAAGCTGTTCGTAGGTCAAGTGCCGAAGCATATGACGGAAGCGCAGCTTATGTCAATGTTTAAAGAGTTCGCGCTCGTCGACGAAGTCAACATCATCAAAGACAAGACCACGCGAGCTTCTCGAGGTTCGCACCGCACTCGTTGCACCTTCTAATCTAGTGTGATTTTTTTTTCAACCCTGCAATTATATTTCCTCCGGATCGACAATGTATGATTATTGTAGTTATTTTTTTGGTGAGAATTTAAGATTTGTGAGCTTTTGGATGTGCGTTGAGTTTCTCCTAACCCTAATTAGATGTGTTTTCTTCCGCTCAGGATGTTGTTTCGTTATCTGCCCGTCTAGGCAAGAAGCGGACAAGGCAGTGAATGCGTGCCACAACAAGAAGACGCTTCCTGGGGTTGGTTTTTTTTTTTTTTTTTTTGGGTTAATTTATTTATTTTTATAATAGTATTTTTTCTGCATCAATTCATGAATGAAGGAGGACAACGAACATCACCAGTTTTTTTAAGTTGCAAACTTTTGCTAAGCTTGATGTTATGTTGTACGGATATCTGTTTCTGTGTGGGCTAATCATTAAATTTGGAGAAGTAATGGCACTTCCTCTTGCTTCTCCATTTGTTGAATGGTTGGTTATAGTCTTTACTGCATGACTATTGGGGAAAGAAATTAATTGTTGCTTTGTATATGTTGAGGATGTAAGTGCTTATGTGTATCTTTTTTGGGTACTGTTGTTGCATTACTAAACCATTTTGCCTACTTCAACCGTATCTCTGGTCCTTAATGCATAAAGAATCACCTTTGTTTTAGTTGTGTTCTCGTAACTGTAATAACTGATGAAGAGGCTAATTCTTCACTACATGGATCCTCGATGCTTAATTCTTTTTCATGAGGTGCTAGAATCGCACCAATGTAATTTAATTTAATGGTGCTACAATTACATGACTCAGCAAAATACTCAGTCATTTGGAATCTTGCACGATTGTGTAGTTGTAGAACCATGGTATAATGGAATTAAATTGAAACACAAAACAAGCACATGGTCTATTCTTAATGATAAGTATTTGGAGGATCTATCAAATAGTTACCAAGTTTTAAGAGATGTTCTGAGAAACAAGTGAAGTTGATTACAGATTTATTTATTTATTTATTTATTTTAAAATTTTTTTATGGAACATTTTGACATGAATAAATGAGATATTTATGAGATTCAGCAAATTACAAGCATCTCCATAATTTGGTTTTTGCCGTTTGGATAGTGATGGCACTAGTTAACATGCATTACTAGTTTACTACTTTAAGAACGTCCATAGCAGTGCTTGTAAATTGTCAGTTGGCTTTAATTATGAGTTTTTAAGTATTAAAAGGACCATATTGCTAGTTTTGTATTTTCATATATGTGAATATTATATTTAATTTCTTTATAATTTAATATTCTTGAATTTATGTATTTATTACGTAACACATGTCACAGCATGATTCAAAGCACCAATATTGCATATAAAGAAAGTTACTCATAATTTTTTCTCGACTAACATATCATTCCTGTATTGTGTATCAAAATGGATCACAAACCGAGTAACCATGTGTACTAAGTGTTCATTTTCCTTTTTGGCCATTAGGCCCCTGACTGAAACTGTCCTTTATTCCTTTAAATTGAACATGAATGGCACAGTTCTCTTGTTATTCAATTCAATTGGTTGTGACTCAAATTTCCATCCAAACCAAACTTCAAAATTGAAGGTTTTTTTGTTGTTCCATATCATTATTCATCCAAGTATGAGGATGAATCTGATATTTGCATTGTTCAACAAAGTAGATAAGAAGATGTGAAATCCATGTAATTTTGAATTTCTCTAAGTCAATGTCTTTTTCGTATCTTAGTGCTTGATTTGGCTTGAATTGTTATATGAATCATCTTTTTTCTTTCACTAGTTATCTGTAAGAAGTTTTGTAACAAATATCTGCTTTTACCCTCTTATCAACCATGTTATACATCTACTATGAATTATTGGCTGCCTTTTTTATGTTATATTTTCACGTGTCGTTTTTAGAATGCGAACATGACAAGCATCCTATTCTCTGTTTTCAATTCAGGCATCTAGTCCCTTGCAAGTGAAATATGCTGATGGCGAGTTGGAAAGGCTAGGTGGACAATATTTAAGATTGTTGTCTTACATATTTTTTAAATCATGACAAGTAATCTGTATATACTCTTTTTCTATCATGTCGTTAGATTTGATATAATTAGTAATCTTTTTTGCACTTCTTTCCTATTTCCTTTGTCTTTTCTAAAAATCAGAGCACAAACTTTTTGTTGGTATGCTCCCAAAGAACGTTTCCGATGCTGAGGTTTCTGCTCTATTTTCTCAATATGGAACAATCAAAGACTTGCAAATTCTCAGGGGTTCTCAGCAAACTAGCAAAGGTTTGCTACACAATCAGAAAATTCTGATAAGTTTGGCTTTCACTTGATTACAAGAAGCCATTTCATTAAATACACTTGTCTCTTGGTGTTAAATTAACATGGGTAGGTTGTGCATTTCTGAAGTATGAGACAAAAGAACAAGCACTTGCAGCCATAGAGGCTCTCAATGGAAAGCATAAAATGGAGGTTTGTGTATAATAACTCTGCTTTGGTCCTTGAGCATTCATCTAGATTTAGCTTCTTCTGTTTGCAATTCGTCGTGTATAATTCAACTAAAAATTTCATTGGGCACCTTTGTGTTTGATGTTATCAGACAGGAGTTTGAATATGAAATTGCGCATGAGGAAGTTATTGTCTTTTCCAATATTTAATTTGAATGTTGGGTATCAGTCTTCAAGAGATGTCTTGAATCTTGATCTCTGTCAATTTGTAAGTCTAGGGTTCTAATTGAATGCTCATTGTTTTTGTTCATCTTAAATTCACTTGATTTATTGTCTGTTCGAGTATCAATGTTTGATTGGTTAAAGATTTGAAATTATCATAACATGGCTCAAGACGGTCTTCTCCTTTTTGTTCTCTCATTTTATAATACAAAGTGATGGGAACTATAGTGGTGAATTGTCAACATGATAATATGTTGAAAAATAAAGAAAAAAGAAATGTTTTGAATATTGTGACAGTTGCACATATAATAATCCCAGTTTTCAAAAACCGTCAATAATTCTCTCCTTACAGCTGCAAAGGTATAATAATTATATATATTCTTAATGTCGTAATTGACATAAATCAAGAATGGTGAGATAGATATATGGGAAAGAATATTGAAAATCTCGGGGTAAAGCTCTTGCCATACAAGAGATATATCTTCTCTTATCACATGGTTGTTTCCAAGCCTGTTCATTAGTTGTTATAACAGGAAGCAAGTAAATCCTTTTCTTGACTTGACATGCAAGCATTATATCTACTCCCTTTCCAAAGCATTTGTTCTCAATCTCAACAAAGAAATGAAATCATAACTCTCTCCTTCTTATCCTCTTACTCTTGTCCTGTCTTCTGGAGATCTTTGTACAACAAATATGGAAACTAGAGTCATCTGAAAATTTTCATTTATTTTTTAGACTCTGAGTTACTGATTATAATTTGTATTTTAAATCCTTGCTATGTGATATAGGGTTCTACAGTTCCTTTGGTGGTGAAATGGGCTGATACAGAAAAAGAAAGACAAGCTCGGAGGGCCCAGAAGGCTCTGTCACAGTCATCTAGTTCACCAAATGCAGACTCAAGACAACACCCATCTTTGTTTGGAGCTCTACCCATGGGTTATATGCCACCATATAATGGATATGGTTATCAGGTCTGTGTTGCATAACATTGAAAGGGGTATATATTGTAAATGTTCCTTTATCAGAACATGGTCACTTGACTTCTGAGACTCATCTTGAGCTTTTCATGTGTTGATTCACCTCTAGATGTCACCAGCTTTTCCAAACTTATTACCTGATGTCTTTGTAGACTCCTGGAACTTATGGGGTTCTGCAGTACCGCCTACCTCCTGTGCAAAATCAACCTGCTTTCCATAACATGGTACCATCTGTGAACCAAGGAAATGCACTCCGAGGAGTAGCACCTGAGCTTTCCCCGGGAATGGGCCCAAGGAATTATGCTGTCTCTCCTGGGAATTTTATGGGATCTACATACCCAGCTGTACATGGGGTTCAGTATCCTATAGCATATCCTGGAGGAATCATGACTAACAGACCGTTAAGTGGTTCACCTGGTTCTGCCATTTCTGCTTCTGCAAATAGTCCTTCTGCAGCATCTTCAAGTGTCAGTACTAGTTCCGGAAGTCAAGTTGAAGGTTGCAAGGCTTCCTATTGCATGTTCTGTTTGTTTCTTGCTATTATACGTTTCTCCATTCCATTGCAGATTTTTGTGTCATCATTTTGAAATGTAATGTTCTGGGTTTTTTGCTTATTAACTAATAGCCCAGTACAATTGCAGGTCCACCTGGTGCTAATTTGTTTATCTACCATATTCCTCAAGAATATGGTGATCAAGAGCTGGCAAATGCCTTTCAACCATATGGTAGGGTCTTGAGTGCGAAGGTCTTTGTCGACAAGGCAACGGGTGTTAGCAAATGTTTTGGTATAATGTTTAATTATCCTGTGTATTGTTAGCAAGATCTATCTTCGGCTGTTTCTAAATAGGCTCATGTCTGCAGGATTTGTGAGTTATGATTCCCCTGCAGCAGCACAAACTGCTATTAGCATGATGAATGGTTGCCAGTTAGGAGGTAAAAAGTTGAAGGTGCAACTCAAGCGAGACAACAAGCAGAGTAAACCTTATTGATCTTCAAGGTAAGATTGAAGGAAACAGAGATCCAGTCACTAATGATCACATGCAAGCTGGTTTAATTGGAGAAACTGTGCTGTTGAAGGGCGGGTGGGTCCAAGACAATTAATGGTTATCATTACTGCTCCATCCTAAACTGTAATTGCTCTTTTTGGGAAGAAGTCCCAAAAACTTGTAAAATTGTTCATTGATTCACAGCCATTTGTAATTTGTGATTTGTTAACATGGATTATCATTGAGACATTGATTATTAATTTATTGATTCTTCTCTTGGTGACCTCATTTTCAGTATAGTTTACCAAAACTTCATGAAAATTATCATATTAAGTTAGAATTTGTTTTATTTCTTTGGTCTCCTGATATTTGTTTTGCTGTTTTCTTTTCCTACTGGATTTTGAAACTTAATTTTAAATGCATCTTTTAATATAAAAACTCTAGTTTTCCTTATGTATGGAGTTTTCTGCCATGTATTTGTGAGCACACTCTACTTCGTTTGTTTTGTTTGTGATTCTGAATAATTAGCAGAGCTATACATTTAGATATTTGAGCTGCTATGGGCAACATTACCCCTTCTGAAGCAAGGTTCTTTAATTCGTGTAAACAAAGATGTCAAAATGCTCATCTGTCAGATTTAGTCCAGAGGTCATTGCTTTTCAGGTGAACCTTCAGGTAATCTGTTAATGTCCAGTTGAGAATGTTTAGAGAGGCTACAATTCTCTTTATGCTCTTCTTATTTATGAAACAAGAGAGTTTTTTTTATCCTAAGGTTTTCCTTACATATCCATCTTACGAATCCTGATATGCATGCACACATCATCATGATATCATATGCAAATCTACTTCTGAAATTTTGTGGTTAGCCTACCTGTTATGGCTCGTAACATTTGGTAGTAATTTTCTGCCATTTCATCCCCATGCTGGAGTGGGGTAGCTGAAACTGAACTGATGAAAGCATGGTTGTGAATTAGATTGTGAGATTACATGGTTCCAATTATTTTGGAATGAAGGTAACATTATGTTTCTCTTTCTCTCTTCTTTAAGTGTTTATGGAGGCTGAAACTGATTTGTTTTTTTTTTTTTTTTTTTCAAATTCTTGTAGGCACTATCAACTTTGAACTCTTTACTTGTATATTTACCATCCCTAACGCTAGGCTGAAATATTTGGCTCTGGACGTTAAGAATTTTGTAGGTGATTTCCCTCCAGCAGTTGAAAACCATGATGATTGTCAGTATGCTGCTGATATCTGTACCTGCTGTATATATTGTCTGAATGCTTCAGAAACGTCTAGAAAGAAGTCACGGTAGCATTTTTCCGTTGTTACAATGGTACTGAGGTACGTTATTCTGTTAATTGGGATACTTTATCCTTATATTTATTGGTTGTCTTGTAGATTGTGGTTGGTGCTAGTGCTGGCACCTCTTAGATATCACATACCAGGTATGTTACACTGGAACATGGTGCTGAGTTCCAGGTTATTATTGTGGTTTAATTACATGTTTTTGATATATTGATTGTTTCATCCCTGCCTTTTATCAGTTTAAATTCCCCTAAGTTCCAAAAACCCCCCCCCCCCCCCCCCCCCACCCCACCCCTTTTTTTATGCCTAACATCCATGCACTTTATTGTTCAAATGTGAGGAAAGAACAGGAGCATAGGGTATTTACTGGATTTGTTCAAGTTCTTGGAGTTGGATTGTATTCTATTTTCTTTTGGATTGTGAGTGTCATCTGTAGTAACTTATTGAAGTGTGATCCTAGTATGAACTATAGAATATAAATTCAAGTGCTTGGTATTGAAAACATTGATACCACTGTGTGAAACAAATTGGTTCATGGAATAGTTTTCCAGATCCTTGCAACTGGAAGGTTGAATGCTCAACTCTCTTTGCATCCTCCTCACTGTGTTCCAACATTCTAGGAAAAGTAGTGTAGATTATGTTTGGTTGCTGTCCAATTACTCTAGTTCCTTTTTTGTGCTTACATTGAGGATTCAATGTTGTAAATTCCTCATTTGAATCCATATTTATACAACACCACCCCACCCCCCCCAACCCCCCCCCCCCCTGCGGCCATTTTTTCTTGAGGGGTTATACTACTAAATTAGTAGCATTGCATGTTTTTACCCATTACAACCATCATTGGAATGAGAGTATGTGCATGGTTGGTTTTACCCTTTTTTATGCTGATTTTTTACCTTTCCTGTTTGCTTAAATGTATTAAGATATTGCAAATAAATTCTTGATGTTCATTCGCCAATTAATGTGTGATCCCTTTTGTATTAGTCCTTAGATTTGCACTAAAGATGGAACCACCAAGTGTATTAAGTCTTTTCCTCTTTTTAGTTATGAGTGACTAATAACCCAATTTTTGGATCTTTCTTAACATTTTGATTAATTGTTGCCCTCTTTGTTTTGCAGTCCACTAATATTTTCTGTTTGGAAGGTACATTTTATTCATATTTATTTTTTATTTATAAGAAAACCTTTTAAAAGACTTTAAAATACCAATCCAAGTAGTTCAATTCCAGCTTGTTCTACCTTTTTCTTGGTTCTAGTTTGTGCAACAAAGGCACCCAGGAGTAATTTTTGATGCAGTGGGATTGTGTTGATGTACAGTTAGATTTCTGTTCGATGCCACAATACTTGGAAAGGCATTTCAGTTTGAAGAAAAGGTGATCCTTTTTCTTTTTCTTTACCCTTTTCCTTTTCTATTTTATACAAGCTTTGGTTACTATTGTTGACACACCCCAGTTGTGGAAGCAAGAATCACATCTGAATCAAAAAGACTTTCTTGAATATATATATATGTGTGTGTGTGCATGCGCACACATATTCATTGGTTGAGGAGACTGCTTATTGTGTTTCAATGCCATATTTACAGGGTATCTTGTGCATTATTCACCAGGATATATGCTTAAGCTTTTTTCACAAGGACATATGCTAAGCTTTATTCAAAAGGGACATATGCTTTGCTTTAGTAACGAGTACATTATGCTGCTTCTAATTGGAGGTTAACAAATAGTGTATTAGCAGACAGAACTGTTATTTGAATTGAGATTTGGTTTGCAAGAGACTGTCAATGTAGTTATACATATTAAGTTCAACAAGATTTATATATTTGCCTTCCACAAAATAGTGGAAGTCAGTATGACTCGGGGGATGGTTTTCAGTCTCCTACAATACTAAGCCGTGGTCTTTAACGTTATACATAACATAACAAATGTAGTTGGTGGGCATAATTATAGGCTTTCATTTCTGTATTTGATTTATTTATTATTTTCCTTTGGAGTTCTTTAACACGATTACACCTTTGTTAGGTTTGATACAATCTTTATTTGACAAAAAATCTAAGAACAGAAAGAGGTAGAGAAGCACAGATTTTGCTAGGGATAATGAAGTTATCCTCGATACTCTCCTAAGAAGTGTTCCATGTGTAACTGTGTTTCTGGAGTAAATTTTTTTGTTTTTTTTTTCTTTGTATGGTTCTGTGTATATGTATGACATGAGGTACCTGCAATCACTTTCAGTATTAGCATATCGAGCAATTATTAAACGATTTTTAAGAACTCAATTGAATGATTGATTATGATATCAATGGGATGGGGGTGGTGAAAAGAAGATGGGGAAGGGTGGGTTTCTAGAAGAGAAATTTCTTTTGAGACTAGTAAGTTACATGCAGCTAACATTTTGAGCCAAATAATTGGTGTTCTTTACCCCTACGGCACCATTTTATGTGGTGTGATGGCTGAAATGCCTAGTCGTTGCATGTTTTGTTTAGCTAAATTTGGGAATTGGCCACGTGTAGGTTAAGCTTCTGTGGGCCTAAACTGAATCCGTCTTTCCCTTATCCATTCCCATAGCTTTCAATTTCAGCTGGGTTATATTTGTTTAATAGTATTTTATGTGAGGAAAATTCTTCGATTTAGTCTCCAATTATTTATGTTTCTTCGAATTAGTCTTATAATTTTAATTTTATTTAAATTGATCTTTTATTTATTTTCTATTTTTCAAATTAGTCCTCTCAATTAAAATTTGATTATTTTACTAGTATATCCATTAAATTAAAAAGGTATTTTGATCATTTCACATTAGAAAAAAAGAAAAAATAGAATAGATATATTAAATTTATTTACATTTCTTTCTCTTTTCTTGAAAAAAGTGAGTATTTTAGTTAAAATATTATATTTATTTTATTTTATTTTTCTTATTTTTCTAACATAAAATGATTAAAATACTTTTTTAATTTAATGAATTTACAGGTAAAGTAATTAAATTTTGATCAATTTTAGTTAGGAAAATCAATTTAGGAAATAGAAAATAGATAAAAAATTTAGATAAAATTAAAGTTATAGGATGAATTCAAAAAAAACGTAAATAAAGAACTAAATCGTAAAATTTTACTTTATGTAAATTGGAAGGCTGAGCAGTGAGCAGTCGACCGTCTTCCTCTCTGACGCGAAACAAGCTACATCCTCCGAAGTCACTCGGAAACAAATTGGGGTGGACTCCCCCATAAGGGGCCTACTTCTTTTTTTCTTTTTCTTTTTTTTTTAAAAAAAAAATAGTAAATTTAGTTATTAATCTTTTAATTATTAGTGTATTTATTTATTTATTTATTAGATATTTAATGTATAATAAGTTAATATATTTGATTAATTTTTTAACAAAATTTGAGTTGTTCAAAAAATTAGATTTTGTTTCATTTCTTTCAAAGTTTGATTTTTTTAAAGAAAAATTGGTGAATTTAGTTTCTAATATTTATGATTTTGGTGTGATTATTCTTTTCATTATTATTATTATTATTATTTATTTAGTAGGTCCCATTATATAATAAATTGGTGTATTTAATTTTTTTTCACAAAACTTTTGTTTGGGCAAGAGTTAAGATTGTTTTTGGATTGGACTTTTTCAAAATTTCACTCAAACTGAAAAAAATGAGTTATACTTGTACGGACACTATCTGACATGCTGCTATTCATGTCTCCCCACTTGGCATAAAAAAATAATAAGATTTAAAATGTATTCAATATATACATATAAATAAATATATATATATATATATAAAATTCAAATAATAATGTCATGATTACATTAATAAAATATATTATTTTTGTCTTCTATTTACTTAGACAATTTCTTAACTTGTCTCTATTTTACTCTTCGTTTTTCGTAATTCACTTAATTCTTTTTGAAAAAAAAAATGAGCAATCTTAAAAAAATTCTAATCCAAAAACACCTTAAATTTTCTAAAAAAAAATGATTAAATGCACTAACTTATTCTACATTGGGGACTTGTTAAATAAAAAATAAAAAAAAGACTAACTACACTAATATCAAAAGATTAGGGACCAAATCTATCAGAAAAAAAAAAAATTAAATATATACATATAATTTTCTTCAGATGCACAAATGGTGAAAGAAGGGGCAAGAGTCAATTGTTCTGTCCTTATCCATTTTCCTAGGAGAAGCTTATAGCACACTTTTCAAGTATGCCTGAGTAAGAAATGAAACGCTGTGATTAATAGTCTTTAGTGGGCCATTTGTATGGCAAGAAAAGTTTCAAGCAGGAAAGACGTCTAACTTACACCCAAGGAATGATATCTTACTTTTGCAAAAGCGTGTTTGTTTACTTTTAGATTCAGTCTTTCTAGGTTACTATTCAGCTTGAATTAAATCAGATAAAAATTTTAATCACACAAATTTTAAATTATTGTATTTACGATTTTGTATTATTAATTTACTTAGGCGTGGAGAGTTTTATATCAATTTATTTGTGCTTTAGGATTATTTTATTTTTACTTTTATTTTTATTTTGGAAAATTTGCCCATTTAGTTCCTAAAGTTGTGATTTTTCGTCAATTAAATATTTATCTTTTTTTTTTACCTATTAAGTCCTCATAGTTTTTATAAACCACCAATTAGGTCCTTTCGACCAATAATTCAGGCCACAATTGTTGCCTAGATCTGAGCATAGACATTGTGTAAGACACTTATACAATAATTTTAAGAAGACTAACAGTGGATATGCTTTGAAAGTAATGTTTAGGAGCTAAATTATTGGTCAAAAGGACCAAACTAGTTGTCCGTAAAAACTATGATGATCTAATAGGTAAAAAAAAAAAAAGATAAGGACCTAATAGGCGAAAACACAATATTTCACGGATTAAATGAGCTAATTTTCCTTTTATTTTCTATAAATAAATTTAAATTTTTAAAAGATATATTGAAATTAAAAATATCTTTTATAGTACAAAAAAAAAAAAAAAAAAAAAGAGCGAAGGGAGCATTATTTTTCTTGAAAATTACAGGTGGTGTGATTTTACCAGCTCCCGTATATTGTACGAGCAATTATGGAAGGCCTAACACCTAAAAGGGACAAATCCTTATACAAAGATATAATTGAATATAATACCAATCTAACACACAGATTTTATGGGGGGAAAAATAAAATAAAATAAAATAAAAAACGTAACATTAAACAAAGTCAGCAGCCCCTCAGTGACACATTCCGTATTGTCGAAATTGACAGGTACCAGTGGGAAATGGACGCCTTCTAGAAGGACGGACTGGGCAGTATGGCTATGCAATGTAAAAATCGTTTAGTTTATACATTAAAAAAAAAAAAAATAAAAAAAAGGGGGGTGGGCAAAGTGTGTTACATAACCATTTCCTTCTAGAAGTGGGCACATTTGTCTTGAACGGTTTTCATTACTCCCCATCGCATCTCATTCATTTCTGGGTCCCACTTGTAAAATTACAATTTTACACACCACTCAAATATATTTTCTAGATAATAATTTGATCAAAAGTGTCTTAATTTTTATTATTATCATTCAATCAAGAATATATTCACCTTACCCTTTTTCATTTTTCATTTTTTTTTTTTTTAATTCAAACTTCAAATTCATAATATATTATCAAAAATATTTTATATTTTAAGTGAGTGATTTTATAGAGATGAATCATTTTTTTATTAAAGGGTGTTAAAAAAAAAGTATAGTTTAATTAATAACAGTCTTATTTATTATTTCGAAAAAATTATGAATTCGAGACACATTAAAATAAAAATACAACATAATTTAAAAAATAAATAATAAAATACTTCAAGTACAGAGTGTTGATTAATTTCCTAGATTAAAATATAGCCCAAAAAAGAGAGGGAAAAAGTCATAATACAGATACACACACACACACACATATATATATATATATATATACACCCATATTAAAAAAAAAAACTGCCATAGATTAAACAGTAAGCGCACACCCATGGCTTGAAGTGTCAAAGAAGACAGCTCATGAGAAAACCCTTTCCTATCTTTGGCCTATGTCCTATGTCTGCTTTTATATATATATATATATCAAAACTGTTGTTTTCTTTATTCTCACAAGTCACAACCCTGATCTTCTTTGCCGTTGTGTTATTTTTATCCATCTTATTTTTATTTTTATTTTTTTTGGGGGGAAAAGGAAAGAGAGAGAGAGAGAGAGAGAGGAAGGTAATATGGATCTGATGAACTATGTTGATGTTTCTTCTTCCATTCTGTTTGAGGCTACGGCAGATTCCGAGGCTGATTCCGATGTCAACAGGAATATGGACTGTGCATTATTGACAGAAGACACGGGTTTAGCTGATGACGATGCATTGTCTTGCAGTTGCGACGGCATCGATCTTAATGATTTTGATCAATATCCTACTACAACAACCTCAACAGCTGATCACGATCAGTTTGATCTAGTCGTTTATGATGAAGATCACAGGAATTTGGACCACCGCGACGACGACGACGACGACGAGGATGAAGATGGAGACGAAGAAGGTGTAGTTGATCAGCTTTGGAATGGAGATAATAATTATAATAATAAGGCGAAGGATTTGAAGAATCCTACTACCGGAAGATCATTAGCTAATTATTCTCCAGATGTTTTAATGAAGAAGAGACAACGACGAAAGAAGCTAAAAATTTGCGCAGAGGAGTTCGTGAATCAGAGGGAGAAAGATAAACTCTTCTGGGAGACTTGTTTGGCGTCTTGATTCATCAATTTGAATTATTCCTATCCTATCCCAAGAGTTAAAAAAAAAAAAAAAAAAAAAGACAAATCTCTTCTGGAGGTGTTTGGACTCTGCTGTTTTCTTCAGGTTCTTCATTTCTTCCCCTTTTCCCCCTTCATTCTTTCATTTTCTTCAAGTTTTAACCTCTTGTTCTGCTTATTAATTACAAAGTATAAAAGCAGAACACCTCAGAATTGTACATATATATATATATATATATATATATAATACATCATATACAATCCCCAAATTGTTACCCTAATTAATCCTTAGACTCCTTTACCAATACCAATTAATTCTGAATGCAAGAGTTTTATTTTTATTTCTTTCCAGTTTCCTGTTGTTATTGTTTTAGAGTGTACTGGAATCATAGGGTTTATTGATTTGTGGATGATAACTTTTGTTTATACTCTTCTCCTTATCCAGAGCTAGAACAAATTAGCCCATCAATCTTACTCATCCTTCACTATGAACCATATAAGATTTTTTTTCTTTATGTTTTTTTTTTTTTTTCATCTAACTGAAAATTATATTGAACAAATGTAAATATCAGTGGTAAAGGGGCCATTTTTTTCATGTGTATTTATTGCTATTTTTTTCTCAATATTTTATAGTCAATGTGATAAATAATTTATATTTATTAATTATTATTTATTTAAAGAAAAAGATAATTGAGTTAAAAAATATTTTAATTTTTATTACTAGAAGACACATCAATTTTACTATATTTTTTAAAAAAATTCATATATTATCTTTCTAATTAAACTATAAAGAGAGGAAGAAAGATTAAAAAGTCATGGATTTGAATTACTGTAAAAAAAAAAAGAAAGGAGAATTTATTTCACGATTTCGTAATACTAACAAACAAAATTAATGACAAGTGCATAAATTGTAAATACTCCCAAAATTAGTAATGGCAGAGGGGCCCACACCCAACAGCATGAGTACATGTTCTTTTTTTTTTATCTTCTGAAATTATTTTCTCACCGATAATATATATATATATATATATATATATATAT
>JAXGGT010000169.1:7124509-7159437 GCA_035583425.1 Marsdenia floribunda | reverse complement strand
TAAAAAATCATCATTACACTAATAAAATATATTATTTTTGTCTCCCACTTACTAGACAACATCTTACATTGGCCTCATCTTACTCTTCGTTATTCGCAATCAACTCAATTCTTTTTGAAAAAAATAAGCTTTCTAAAAAAAAATTTCAATCCAAAAATACTATTAAATTCCAAAAAATAGACCTTATGGGGGACCCACACTGTTTCTGTTGTAACGGGACAAAAACCCATGGATCTCTGTACTTGGATTCAACGGGAACCTAAAAAATAGTAGAAGAGGTACCTGTTCAAATTTCAAATATTTGTGGCAAACGTTCATCATTTATCGTCCTCGTTTTTGCTTTTGCGCCCTTTTCCCTTCCTTTTAAAAACTAGTTTATACTTTATATATCTATATCTCTCTCTCTATATATATACACACAAACACACACACATACATATATATATATATATATATATATATATATATTATATATTATATTCTTTCGGGTTGTTGTTTTTAGGATCGTACCCATAGTAAAATGAACTTTTGTTCTTTTAGTGGGGATATTCTGACTTAAAAGTTGCTTTCGAGTTATAATTGTTTTGTACGTGTGCATGCAAATTAAAATTGGCATGCATGGGGTTTACTGAGAAATCGTTGGAACCACTGCTTCAACTGCATAATTTTTATTTATAATTTTTTTTTTTTTAGTAGTGCACGAGGTGTCCTGAATGAGTCCCAACTATACGCGGTCCCTTGCGGAAGGTAAAGCTCTAGCCCCAAGTTTTTAAACGGCTACATACGTGAGTGCGGTTTCGATCTCACAACTTTACTTAAGCTAGGAGAGCACCTTACCAACTCACCTACGCCTTGTGAAAATAATAATTAAATACATATGTTAATTATATATTAGAAGCTTATTAAAAAAAAAAAAATCAAATGCATAAAAAATTTCAATTGGTAAATTTATTATTATGAGTGTTTTACTTATTTTAAATTTTGTATTTTTATATTTATAAATTTATATAAAATTTTCAAAATTTTATATATATCTTTTTTTTCAAAAATATATTTGTACGGAAAATTTTAAAATTATATTTTCCAAGGAAAGAAATAAATTGTATGTAAAAATTAAAATGATAAAACATTTAAAAGTAATAATATATTAAGTTAAAAGTCTCAAAATAAAGTCAAATTATTCAAAGATAATTAAATACTTATAATTATAATTTTTTTTTTTGAAAAAAAAAAGGAGAATAAGAATAATAAGTTAATAAATAAAACCAATGATAATGAATTGAATTTTAATTATACTCATTAAAGAAGATGACAAAATTATAACAAATTAAGGTAAAAAACCAATAAATTTTACACATTTCATTATTATTTGGAAGAATTGAAAAATATTGTTACATAACTATCAATGATTTATTTTTTTTATTGTTTTTATTTTTTATTTTTATATACATTGTTATAATTTCACATGAAGTTTTATGATTATTTTTGTATTATTATCAACTTATCTATAGATTTGTTATGGAGGGAAAACCACAACACACTGGTCAATGTAGCATAAGATAGTATCTATCCAATATGAATCAACCTTGAAATTTTTTACTTGATAAATAAATTAGAGAAAAATTCGTGAATTTAGTCTATAATTTTTTCATCATTATTCATTAGTGTGACTGGTCCTTTTTATTTTTTATTTTTTATTTAATATGTCTCAAATGTATAATAAATATGTGCATTTAGTCATTTCTTTCATAAAATTTGACTTGCCCAAATAATAAATTTGATGAAAAGAGGGACCAAGTGCACCAACTTATTATACATTGAGGAATCATTAAATAAAAAAGAAATAAAATGAACCAACACCAAAACCATTAATATTAAAAATCAAATTCATTGATTTTTCATAAACTAAAAATATTTAACTAAATAAAAAGAGTTACTATGTTTTTAATGCGTTATCTCAAGCCCTTTCAATACAGGCTAATTTACTTAAGGAGGCCCGACAGTGCAGAAGTATATCCGCACTTGCGAATATATCTCGAATTGTAGAATACTCAGGTGAAATTCAAACCCTTAACCTCTTGACAAGTCAAAAAATAAGTGAAAGACTCCTAAACCAATAGGTCAGGAGGGAGGAATTTCCATTGTTTTCAAGTTATATTTGATTCAGTAATGAAAACGAAAAAATATATACATATATATTATTGATTCAAAATTTGAAGACCAGTGATGTTTCACGGGCGGATACACATTTGCTTCCATTCTAACACGAGTTAGCCCACTGGGTATCCTATCCGTCCCGCTTTTAGTTGGACTTTTTGTGAACATATTTTAGTCCAATCACTGGAGGCTTTTGTTTTTTTTTGTTTTTTTTTTTAAGTCCAATGACCAGAGGCTTATCATTTTTCTTTTCTAATACAGTTAATTTTTTTATTAATATTATCGTTAATTAAGTATAATATAAATAAATTTTTTTTTTTCAATTTACGATTAAATTTTAAATTTTATTAATATTTAAATTTTAAATTTTCTATTAATTAAAAAAATGCATTTGTACCAAATTATTTTTTAGTAAAATAATGACGCATCATAATTGTATTTATAAACTTATTTCCTAATAATGCGAAAAAGGGCACCAACACATGTTATTTTTACAAATATTTTAATTATTTATCAAACAATATTATTATTGGTGTCAGAGATGTCAATAAAGGTATAATTTAGTTGGTAATAACCTTTAACAAATTATAAATTTGAAACACGATGGAGATAAAAATACTTTAAAATATTTTTTTAAGAAAATAGTAATTTTCATAAGGAGATATTTATATGGAGAGAGAGGAGAGGTAATTTACAACGTATAAAATTATAAAATTATAAAAAAAAAAAAAAAATGGAAAAAGAAAAAGAAAATGGAATTCCCTTCCCATCTAAAATTTCAGATAAATTAGCAGAATATCAAGGTTCTTTTCCTCATCTTTCAAAAGAGAACAAGATTCCTGTACGAACTACGAAGCCATCTCCTTCTTCCCCCCTTTGATTTCAGACTTCGAAGATTGCAACCCAATTCATCAGCAGCACCTACCTTTAATCCTTCATTCATTAGCGTCACGGTAATTGTGCACGAATTATATCATTGCAGTTTGCAAAGATGATGATGCTGAGAATCAGGAGCAGGGATGGGATGGAACGGATCAGAATCGACAATCCACGGGCTACAATCGGTGAACTGAAGTCCCAGATTGAATCGCAGCTACGGGTTCCTGCCCAATCCCAAACACTTTCCGCCAATCAAAACCTCTTGTTAGCCAAAACCCTAGAAGACCTTTCCAGATTCAGTGACATGTCCAATCCTCAAATCTTACTCTCTTCCCTCAATCTCACCAATGGTTCTGTTGTTTATCTCGCTTACGAGGGCGAGCGTACCATTGCCGGTCCTGCTGTCTCACCCGCTGGCTCTTTCGGTAAAAAGATGACCATGGATGACCTCATCGCTAAACAGATGCGCATTACTCGGCAGGAGAATCCTCATTGTGAACTCGTGTCGTTTGATCGAGACACAGCCAATGTTTTCCAGCATTATGTGAACGAAACCCTGGCATTTGCAGTGAAACGCGGAGGTTTTATGTACGGGACGGTGACATCCGAGGGTAGGGTGGAGGTTAATTTCATCTACGAGCCACCGCAGCAGGGAACGGAAGAGAATTTGATACTTTTCCGTGATCCTGATGAAGAAAAGTTAGTGGAGGCTTTAGCTATGGGGATGGGAATGAGGAGAGTGGGTTTTATATTCACGCAGACAATTAGTCGGGGCAAAAATGACTATACAATGTCCAACTCTGAGGTTTTGCAGGCTGCTGAACTGCACGCGGAGAGTGATTTAAAGGAGTGGGTGACAGCGGTCGTGAAGCTACAGGTAAACGATGACGGGGGTGCAGATGTTCATTTTGAAGCTTTTCAAATGAGTGATATGTGTATTAAGTTGTTTAAGGAAGGATGGTTCGAGACTGAGACTGAGACTGCAGATGGGGTTGATCCCAAACTCTCTAAGATGAAGAAAGATGTTGTAGTTGGAGGGAAGGATACTAGGGAGGTTGATAATGATTTCTTCTTGGTGGTTGTGAAGATAGCTGATCATCAGGTAAGAACTTCATTAATTTTCGAAAAGCTCTACTGTAAAAAATAGGAATCATTCTTTTATTTGACAAATCTTCCTTTGGAATTTTAGTGGTGCTATTTTGGGAGGGGAAGGAGAATATGAATTTTATATTGTAGGCTAGATGTTGTTCAAACAATTTACATTAGTTGAAGAAGTAAGAAAATCCTAGTAAAGAACTTTATGTATACAGCAGCAACATGTCTAATATGATTGTTGAGCTTTGTTTAGCCTTTGTTGAATGCTTCATACTGCTTTAATATGTGAATATGATGGTTTAACTTTCTCATGAGCTCAATAAAACCTTAGTGCAGTGCGTGCCTTACCCGGTTAACTATTATTGGTGTCCTTGCATTAGCTCCTGTCATTGTCTTCTTCTGTCCTCTCATTTGCTTGTATGTTCGGTGAAGTTGGGGTTTAGCCATCGAGTCTTGTTCTTTGGTGTGTAATTTGAGTAGCAAAATTCCATTAAGCTTTACAGCTGTTTAGAGGAAAAAATTATTTTGGAATTGTCTTGTGTATAGTCAGTTGCTTGAGAGTTGAAGAGACTTTTTTTTTTTTTTTAAATAAATTCCTGTGAAAACTGGGATCTGAAAAAGAGATATCTATATATGCTCAGGGGAGTTGCTTGTTGCTTGTCATAAAGGATTCAAACTAAATCCTCGTTGTATCATGAACCACTAATTATGCTTAAACATCATCGTTTATTTATCTTGAAAAACATATTCAGTTACTTAGGGATGATGTTTGATATACCAGCTCTTTCATATCCTGTTGGATTGGTATTGATAATGTGTAATGTGTGTTTATTTGAGCACAACATAGTCACAGGCCCTTGACACACCGATATGTTTTTAATTTGCTGATTTATTGAAGTTCTGAGAGAAAAGGCAATAGTTACTCTAGTTGAATGTTTAAGTTGAAGTCTAAACACGTTTAGAACAAACAGACTCTTGCATTATCTCGAAGATATACTTCTCCATGGTAAAATCCTTTAATTTTCTTATGAGTTTTAGGTCTCAAAGTACTCTATTTGCTTTTTTTTTTTTTTTAATTGAAAACTGTTTACATGGTGCACAATTTGAGATTTGTTTCATTATTTGATGATGATATTGGAGTTGTTGTCATTCATTCTCATGAGGTTTGTGTCATTTTGCAGGGGCCACTGTCGTCGAATTTCCCTGTTGAGAATAGAATTGTGCCTGTGACAATAAATGATCTTAAGAATCATTTAGAGCGAACAAAAAGATTGTCATTTGTGAAGCAAATAGCGGATTTTCATCTGCTTCTTTTGCTTGCCAGGTACTTCGATCTGAATGCTGATGTTCCTACATTGGCAGAATGTGTTATGACGGGAGCACCGGTACCAGAAGGTTATCAGCTCCTCATTGAATCCATATCCATGACTAGTGGCTAGAGAGTTGATGCCGATCTTTTTTTATTTGTAAATCATCGAGGGGGAAAAAAAAAATCAAAGGACAAAATTATGAATTTTATTTTATCCTTTATAGTTTATACATATATCGGCTCAATTTTGTTACTTCATGATTTTTTTTTTTTTTTTTTTTTTTTTTAAATGATAGTATATTGATAAGATTATAACTTTTATTAAAATAAAATTAATAATAATATTAAAAAAAAAAATTAATATAAATATTATATGAAGTGTTATATTGATTTTTTTAAGGAGATTAATTTTACTAAGTATTATTGTTAGCGTAACAAAGAAAGTATAGTAGACAACAAGTTTCTTATGACAACAAGATACCTTTTTTTTTTTTTTTTTTTTTTTTTTTTTTTTTTCTAGATTATGGAAAAATATATATATTTTTTCTCTATAAAAATATGATTATTATCTTTTGAAAATTTGATTTTTTTTATCTTAAAAATTATGATTTTTTGAGTCATAAAATACTATTAAAATCCTTTTGTAAATTGCAATAACTTAAATGCATTTAATAAAATATTTAATCATAGGTATAAATCTAATAAAATTAATAGGTTTTCCTTTTGCTCAAAGCTTTACAAAAGGTAGAGAAAGAGATGATAGCCAAGTGGTGTGGTTGTTCTTGTCTAGTTGTTTTTACCTGACTTGTAAAGTAGAGGGTGTGGGTTTGAATCTCAATAATGACGATTTTGTGTCGAATTTCAGTTATATATTATATTTTTAGAAGGTTTATCCTCATAGATCATTGTGCTATTTATAACAACTTGAATATTTTTAATAAGACCATTATTATTATAGCAAATATCTTTTTATTATAATTTAAAGTAAATTAGTTAGAATTAAAATACAAACTAATAAAATTAATTAATAATAAATTAGTTAGAATTAAAATACAAACTAATAAAATTAATTAATAATAATATTATTATAAGTAATAATTTAATGACTTTTTTATTAATTGTGATTAATTTTTAAATTATAAATTTGGTGATAAAAATAATTATATATCAATTACTTAATAAAAAAAATCAATTACTTCTAAAATTTTAAGTAATTAAAATTATTATTTATGTTTTATTTTTTTAATTATAAAGTAACTTTCACGATAATAATAAAATAAATAAAAATTCTATCTAGCATTATTTTCTTTCTTTAGATATTAGCAAATATTGAAGTTTTCATCTGAAGGGTGTATAAAATTAGTCAATTACAATTACAATAAAAAGGGGAAAAAAATACTAATACTAAGCTGTAGCGGGCAGGAAGCGTCCATGGACAAAACCAAAAGGCTTCTCTGTGTATACCGCATAGCAGTATTACAACAAGCACAGTGCGCGGGTTTCACCCACCCTGTGTGAGTCGTGTGGGCATATCTTGGCGGGAAGATTTGGGAATTCAACGACCCTTTTACTAGAAATTACCACTTTCTGACCTGCCTTTCAAAAAATCAATTCTTGGGATTTGCCAATGGAAGAGGACCAAGTTGGTTCAGAGACTGTTACTCGTCGTTCGGTTAGCTTCTTCCTCATGTCTAACTCTTTCATCGGTTTACTCTGATGCTAATTTTGGATTCCTGTGTTTTTCTTAGCCCTAACTTTGCTGTGTGATTTGTTTGAGCAGAAGAGGACTAGGGTTCAGACAAAAGTGATTAATGAACACTCCCAACCGCAGCTACAGACCAAAGAGGCCAACGTTACTCGCAGAGACAACAGCGAGGAAGAGGAAGAGGAGCGAGAGGAGTCTTCTGATGACTTCGAAGAATCTCGGCCCAGAGCTAAGCGAAATAGGACTGCTGATGCTCCCCCGCGCAAGCCAATCCAGCGACTCTTTGGTATGCCTGAATTTTTCTACCCGCTTCTTTAAAATTGGGTTTGTTGTAGTATTTTGACATTTCTGCAACCATAAACTAATAGAGGAACTGCAATTGACATATTGCGTGCAGTGGTTTTGTGTGTATACGTGTATATGTATGTGTATGTGCATAAGTATATATATACCCCCTCTGATTTGATGGGTTAATATCGTCTGGCACTTGTTTGTTTACTTCAATTGTTATCTTGATTCGTGTTTATCTTTTATGTGGTCAATGGGTACCTTATTTTGACAATATATATGTTTTATGTTTCCCTAGTGATTAGTTGTATGTTCACAAATACTTGGTAGCTGATTCAAAACCTGTTATTCTGCTATTTAGTAGCCTATGTCGTCAATATTCTTCAAGCTTTCTTTTGGTTGGATCCTCGCAACTCTCTTATGTGGTGACAAATTATGACAATAGTGTGCAATTACTTCTATCCCTTCTACAATGTGAGAAACCATGAGTGTGGACCTCAATGTAACTCAGAAAAAAAGTGTCTTGGTGGTGAATGTTGGATCAGTTGTTTCTACAATGTAAATCCAAAAGCCTCGAAGCTTAAGTTCATGTTTGCTGTTTTCGTCATCGACACCTTTTATAGACTGATCATTTCTCTGCTCAATTTTACTTCAATTGCAGATGTAGTCAAAGGAAATGGAAAACAAATTCCTCAAGTGGTTAAGCATTGGGTTGAACAATATGAAAAAGATAAAAAGCCTGCCATGGTTGAGCTCTTAACTATGCTTTTTGAGGTGATTCAGTGTTTTATTTGAATAATTTCATCAAGTTAAGGTTATTCTTCATTTTATTGGTTATTGGGGAGATGCAATAGGAAGGTGGACTCCTAGACATCTTGCATATTTAGATAGTATTATTTTCCCCTTAATAATTGTCATTTTGTAGGTGTGTGGAGCAAAGTATCAGATTCAAGAAGAGTATCTCGATGAAACTGATGTTGATAATGTAGTAGTTGCACTTGTTAATATGGCTAGAAGAGTATCCTTCTTGATTTAATTTGCTGTTTATATTGACTCATGCATTGGCATGTCTTTCTAGGTGAACATATATGCACAAAGTGTAAATATAGGTTTGTTTGTATTGAGAACGAGCATATAATGAACTTTATCCATTCAAACTATATACGTGATTTAACCCTTTTGGTATGGCTTAAACTCTATTGGTGCAACCTGGTTGTTGTCTTGTTTTCCTATACAACTGTGAAATCTTAGCGTGAAATTGAAGATTATCAAAGCTCAAAGAAGGAGTTCAAGAACTTCAAGGAAAATCTTGTCTATTTTTGGGACAATTTGGTTGCTGAAAGTCAAAATGGACCACTATTTGATCAAGTCTTATTTGACAAATGCATGGACTACATTATTGCACTATCATGGTAAATGTGTTACTTAAAGTACTTTTTCTCTGGGGTTTTATGTAGATGCCATTGCTAAAAGCTTACATCTCTGTGACTTTCAGCACTCCACCAAGAATTTTTCGTCAGGTTGCATCATTGATGGGGCTGCAACTTGTTACGTCCTTCATAAATGTAGCCAAAATGCTTGGTGCACAGCGGGAGACTACACAAAGACAATTAAATGCCGAAAAGAAAAAGAAAACTGATGGTCCTCGTGTTGAATCACTTACTAAGAGGCTATCCACGACACATGAAAATATAACAGTGATAGAGGAGATGATGCGCAAATTATTTACTGGGTTGGACCTCCTCTTTTTCTAATGCTCACTTTAAGTATAACTTGTGCCTAGAGCTTTATCATATAAGTTTTTGCATTTTCGAGGCATAATTTCTATCAAAATGGTTACTATTGTACATGGCAGAGAATAATGCACAAGATTATTTGTTTGTATATGTGCTTAGGTTTGTCCTTTTAAACATGCTTAATTTAGATGATAGTGTCAACATAGGTCCTGGCAAAATACTTCGTATGCAGTAATCTATTTGTCCACTCTTCAAAAATGTGTGCCTTTAACCCTCTTGTGCACAACCTCCTTGTCTTGTTCTTGAAAATTGAAGGACACAAATATTAATATTAGTTGTAGAGAAGTATGTCATACAGCCTTAAAAGTTCTAGAATTGTTTCAAAATAAATAGAGTTTCTAAAATAACCTTGCTTTAATCTAATTATATGAGAGGTGTAAATATAAAATATTTTCAGATACTTTTAGTAAAATTTTGTGCTTGGTAAAATGTGGATATTCAGTTTGGTCGATGAGATGGGAGAAGTATTTATAATCAGTCCTCAATTATGCATCAAAATGGGTATAATTTTATAGTTATTAAATGTTTGTGAGGAAAAAGGATTCTGGGAGTTGATTTACATTGATGTTACTGTTCCTTGATGTTTGTTTTCTTTGAACTTACAACATATATTATACTTTTGAAGGTTATTTGTGCACCGCTACCGGGATATAGACCCTGATATCCGTACATCTTGTATAGAGTCTCTTGGAGTTTGGATTCAATCATATCCATCACTGTTCCTGCAGGATTTGTACTTGAAATATCTTGGATGGACGTTGAATGACAAAGTAAGCTATATTTGATTACAAACTGATACAGTTTTGACTCTCTATGTCTGTCAAGTATGTTGCACTAACTTTTTCCGTGATTTTGTTGTGTTTTGAAAGAGTGCTGGGGTAAGAAAGGCTTCAGTCTCTGCCCTGCAAAATCTTTATGAAGTAGATGATAATGTGCCCTCTCTTGGGCTTTTCACAGAAAGGTTTTACAAACGCATGCTTGAACTTGCTGATGACATCGATATTTCTGTGGCTGTTTGTGCTATTGGACTTGTGAAGCAACTGCTAAGGTATGTGCAAGTTATATGTCTATTTTTCTTTCCTTTTTAAACTTTGAATTTACAACTGGTTTGATGTCCGCAGTTCTGTCTCAATACTTACATCTTATGGTTTTCTGATGCTTCGCAGGCATCAGCTCGTTCCTGATGAAGAATTAGGTCCTTTATATGATTTATTGATTGATGATCCTCCAGAGATCAGGCGTGCGATTGGAGCGCTAGTTTATGATCACTTGATTGCTCAGAAATTTCAGAGTTCTCAATCAACAGGTTTTGTTCTATCTAATATTGTATATACATTAATGTTAGCTAGTTAAGCATTCATTCTTACTCAAAATGTTATTTACAGGTGACAGCAGTGACTCCAGTGAGGTTTATCTTAAGAGAATGTTGCAGATATTGGCAGAATTTTCTACAGATCAAATTCTCAGTAAATATGTGATAGATGATGTCTGGGAGTACATGGATGCCATGAAAGTGCGTTTTCTTACTCCTTATTCTTTTTTTTTTTTTTTTTTTTTGTTGGGGTGGGGGGGGGGGGAGGGGGGGGGGTGATTGGGGGGTTGGGCAAGTTAAGCTGCAGAAAATTATTGAAACATGTTTCTTATTGCTATTACATTCTTTTTGTTGTAGGACTGGAAGCATATAATTTCGATGCTGCTAAATGAAAATTCATCATCTGAGCTTAGAGATGTAGATGCTACCAGCTTGATTCGACTTTTCTGTTCATCTGTCAAAAAGGCAGTTGGAGAAAGGATAGTCCCTGCTACAGATAACAGAAAGCAGTATCATAACAAGGCTCAAAGAGTGAGTTTGCTTCAAAAATATATTAAATTGAAATCCGACAATTTTTACTGCATGATTTTTTCATCAGAGCAGCAGTTTCTCTGCTTGAAGTTATAGTTTGGCATACTAAGATAATATAAAATCTAGTTGCAATTAATTCTCATGTTATCATCCGGTAATAAATATTTCACAGGATGGCTATTGGGTGGTGTAAAATCGCTGATCTCTGACTGCAAATTTCCAGTTCGATTTTGCCACTGTGGTCTCTTCATGCATATATAGCAATCTTCTAATAATTAGTTGGACCACTCATTTTCTCACAACTAACTGTTTGAGGCCTATATATGTATTCTTAAATCCATACCTATGCTTTGAGGATTAATTAGTTTTGGATTTGTAAAAATGCATTAGTCACCTAATATTCCCAGTGTGTAGTTCTCCTTTTATGGATGAGTGGGTTTCTTGGTTCTAAAAAAAAAAAAACGTGTGTTTTGTTCATTCTGGTGCAGAATGCCTAGTCTTTGGAAGAACTTTAGCATCTTTATCTAAGAAAAAGTGTGTTTTAGTAATTTTGTGAATACCAAAGATGCACTTATTGGAAAATAAATGCCAACTATGTTTAGTCTTCCTAGTCAATGATTCTTGAGAGTAAGGGTATTTTTGTTGGTTTCATTATCACATTATCTAAAATTTAAGTTTGGCATTCAGATGTGTTAAATTACTTGGGTTTGTCTGCATTCAACTGAGTGAAGTTATGTAATCAAATTACTGCATTGACATAAGTTAAATTTATCTAATGCAATCATTTCTTATTGCTGTTTTTGAAAAGTTCCTCTTTACATCACTAGGAAATGTTTGAGAACAATAGGCGTGATATAACTATTGCAATGATGAAGAATTACCCCCATCTTCTTCGCAAGTTCATGGCCGACAAAGATAAAGTACCTGATCTTGTGGAAATTATTCTTCATATGAATCTGGAGCTTTATTCTTTAAAACGACAAGAGCAGGTGCATCTCACATGCTTTTCTTTTATTTTAGATAGTGAAAGTATCTCTGTAGTCAACAGCAAATGCAATTCCTAATGTATTTTCTTGTGTTATCAGAATTTCAAATCCGTACTGCAACTCATTAAAGAAGCTTTTTTCAAGCATGGTGAAAAGGATGCTCTTAGATCTTGTGTAAAAGCTGTTAACTTCTGTGCTACAGAGAGTAGAGGAGAGTTGAAAGATTTTTCCCAGAATCAATTAAAGGAGCTTGAGGATGAGCTCGTTGCCAAACTTAGATCAGCAATGAATGAAATTGCGGTAGAATATTTGTTACGTTTTACTGTTTCCTGATGGGCAGCTTTAGAACTTTGACTGGTTTTTGTCTGCAGGATGGTGATGATGAATATTCACTCCTTGTAAATTTGAAAAGGTTGTATGAACTACAGCTGTCAAGGCCAGTTTCCATTGAAGGCTTGTATGAAAAATTTGCAGAGATTCTTCAGCGTTTTAGAAACATGGATGATGAGGTCTCCTACTCTGAAATTTCTGTTATGATTTTCTTGCTACCTCATGTTTGGGCATCCTTTTCTTTCAAAATCCTCAACTCTGATAGTTTTTATCTGCTTATTCAGGTTATTTGTTTCCTGTTTCTTAACATGTATTTGCATGTTGCGTGGTGCCTACATTCTGTCATAAACAGTGAAAGAGTTTCTGAGGCATCATTGTCTTCCCTTTTATTGAAACGTGGAACCTTGTTCGAACAACTTGAATATTTCTTACACAGTCCTTCTGGAACTCAGCACGAGAGTAAATGTGGAAATCAACTAGCTAGCAGGGTAAACATTTTTTAATGGTGAACTTGCACTATTTTACTTGAAAGTACTGAGGGTTCTGTGGTCATATTTATCAATTTCAAAGTGACTCCAACCTTACAATCATATTTCTTTCAAGGTGTGCACCGTACTTGCAGAACTATGGCATTTGTTCAGAAAGGCTAACTTTGCTTCATCAAAGTTGGAAAGTCTAGGTTTTTGCCCAGATGAGTCCCTTCTTCAGAAGTTTTGGCGAGTTTGTGAGGAACAATTAGATATATCAGGTGGCTGTGGTGCTCTTTCCCTTCTTATTACTTTTTACAATGGTGCTATAAATGTGCAGCATGACTGCGTACGTTGAAAGTTGTTTCTGCATCTGGTTCAAAGCTTACCAATTTATGAATCCACATATGGGTATAACTAACCATGATATTTTTGTCTTTCTATTATTATCATTTCTTTTTATCTAGATTCTATAGTAAATTATTGATTTAGATTAGAACTTTTTTGAACATGAATCCCTTTTATCACTCGTTTAAGTTCCTTTATTGATATCACGGGAGGCCTGATGTTGTACACTTGACATGTCATTAGGGAAATGACATTATGCAGACAAATCATTAACCTTCATTTTAAGAGATAGTTTCTGTACCAGTAAATTTGACACAAGGTGACTGAATTTGGTTTTTTTCATCCTATCTGCAGCCAAACCAATTTCTTTTCCTGATAAAAGTATATTTGCCTATAATGTGATGAAGTCATTGAAGAATCCCCTTCTGAGTTATTTCATCTCCCTTATCTGAAAATATTATTACATCTTTTTCAAATCATGATTTTTCTTTTAATTTTCGGGGTGGTTGTGGTCTGCATTGGAGTTATGTAGTGTGTACATACTTTTTCATGCCCATAGCAGTTTTGCAAGCCTAGGTAACATATATGAACACCCCAAAAAAAAAAATGCTTCTGAAATTTGACCTGTTTCTAAATATGCCTACAGATGAGACCGAAGAAGAAGATGTCAAGAGAGAATATGTTGAGGAGACAAATAGAGATGCGGTCATGATTTGTGCCGCCAAACTGGTGGCTACTGATGTAGTTCCTCTGGTTAGCCATATTCTTATTTATCTTATTTGAGGGCACCTTGCTACTATATGATCTCGAATGGAAATCTTTACAAGGAAGGATGCTGTGTTCATTGATGCTGGATAGTTTACTTTATCGTCTGCTGTTAGCTCTAAATTGTTGTCAGTGCCTCAAGGTTTTCCTATTCAAATAGGCTGATGTGGGATTCCAAACTGACTTACTATCATCTAAAATTGGTTTCAGGATTTTCTTGGTTCAGAAATCATCTCTCGTTTTATGATGCATGGGCCAAGTGTGTCTGAGATTGTGAAGCATCTACTTTCTGTTTTAAGGAAAAAAGATGTTGATCTTTCTAGCATCTTTCTAGATTCTCTAAAAAAGGTAAGGTTCACTACTTCAAGGATGAAATCTCTGTTTGTTTCAGTATTAACATGGCAGAAATTTGTTGTTTTATTATGAGTATTTTTGTCTTAGTATCGATATGACAGTATTTTGATGGATGCCTGGGTGTTTATTATCCTTTGTTAAATTCATTTAAGATTTTGTGAATGTTAGATCATGAAACGACAGAATTTCATCTTATGAGATCAGAATGAGAATGTGTCGGTGTGATAACTTGAGAAGTATTAGAATTCTAGTACTCCTTCCTTCTAGAAATGAAGATTCCCTTTTGACTTGACGCAAGAATTAGAGAGGTTAAGGAAGTTACAGCAGTGTTCTTACTATGTTTATTATAAGAAAGCAAGCATTGCTTACATAATCTTAAATGTAGAGCAGTTACTTGAAAGCTAGAAAATGATATTCAAGAGTAACTACCTTAATAAAATTCTGGGGGTGGCTATGTGCTAATCAAGAATCTTTCTCTTTCAGATGGTAAAGATCTCTTACATGTCCAAATTTTATCACTTACACCTGTGCTTGATATTGGACAAATGAGAATAATGTTATATTGCAAGATTTTAATGCATGACACCTTGAAGATAGTTGTCAGAATAGATTGATAGTCACTGATAAAAAAAAAAAAAATGACATAATTGTTTGTGACGGGAAGCATAAGATGTGCTATTGACCAGAAACTGAAAACTATGGTTTTTTTTTTTTTTTTAATGAAATTTAATTCTTATGCTCTCTTTCCACTTCAAAGTACACTGATGTCCTCCTTGTCTTTGGTGAGACTAGGCCTACCAGCGACATCTGATAGTAGTTTCTGGTAGCAATAACAAATCCTCATCAGACAAGTCCTTTCAAGATTGTAAAGATCTGGCTGCTCGGCTTTCTGGGACATTTGTTGGTGTTGCTCGAAGTAAATATAGGTCAGACATGCTTAATATTGTTACAGCAGGTATTGAATATGCCTTTTCGAATGCTCCAAAGCAGTTGTCTTTCTTGGATGGTGCTATGCTGCATTTTGTGTCCAAACTTCCAACAGCTGATGTTCTAGATATGTAAGATCCTTACCTTTTGCCATCATCTCCCTGTCTTCAGACCAAGGCAAGCACTTACTAGGCCTTTTACATGTGTAGATTGAAAAATGTTGAAAAGAGAATTGAAAATGTGAATACTGATGAAGATCCCAGTGGCTGGCGCCCCTATTTTGTTTTTGTAGACACACTGCGTGATAAGTACTCAAAAAATGAAGGTGTGCAAGGTATCGTAATACTTCCACATGGTTCATTCTTGTGCTTTGGTTCAATGCCTTCTTGACTTCTGTGCATCATATTTTGGTCCGGTCTTTGTTTCTTATTGTGCATGTGAGAATTGCATTCCTTCGCTTGACAGGCTTTTCCCTATTGCTTTTGACAAAAGGTCATATTAGATAAGTGATAGGCAATTTATCTTTTGTATTAGGTTTAAGCTGAGACTACCAAATGGCATTCATATTTATTACCAGTTAGTATTCATAAGATGTTGTGACTAATTAAAGCTCCAAAATAATACACCCCTGATATGGGAAAACTAGGAGTTTACATGGCTAAGTCTTATGAAGCAATTATAAAATCTTGCCTGCTTTCAATTGATTCGATCTGAATGCTAGAATGTTGAGGGGCATTTTGGGTTGGTGAATAGGTAAGTAATACTGATAATCCACATTATGGATACTGATAACAAGTGAGGACATGTATTGTCGGTGCTGCAGATGAGAAGGAAAAGGGGATAGTCAGGCGGCGGGGTCGACCACGGAAGAAGCAAAACATACAAGGAAAAAAACTTTTTGATGAGCAAAGCTCAAGTGAAGAAGATTCTATCAGTGAATCTGACCAGGATGCTGAAGGTGAAGACAATAAGCAGGAAGAGGAAGAAGAGGAGGCTCCCTTGATAAAGTCATTCAGATCATCATCTAAGCTGCGGTCATTGAGGGTCTCAAGAGAAGAAAATGGAAGCCAGAAAAGAACAATGGACTCTGGAAAAGCTACGGAGAATTTGGCTGCTTCCAGGACATCAGGTATGAGTATCATACTAAATAAATCACTTGTCAGTCATGAGATAATAGGGTTGCGTGGACTGATTTTGGAAAGTAAAAGTTGTTCTGGAATCAGATATCAGTCCAGATTCATGTAGTATATGCATCAGTTTCTGGTATTCTATATTTTTGATAGTTTAGCAATAGCCAATTCTGTTGAAACCTTATTTCAAGTGCCAGTTGAATTTGGTATGATGTTTTTCTGGATTTATTTAGCGTCATGGTCTCTACCTTTTCGTGGTTTCTACTCAGCTGAACATAAATTCAAGTCTGCTACTCTTGGTATTTTTGAGATTCATTTGTTACCCTGGCATATGTAATGCAGGAGCTTCCGGCCAGTGGCAGCTGTAATCTGAAGATTAAATGAGTTGCTAATTGCAATTTTACTGGTCAAGTTTCTGGGGTGCTCTAAACTGCGGGTGGCCAAACCACCCCTGTAAAATATATGTACCCATTCACATAATTTTCTATTGTATAGTGCTAATTATTCACAATTGCTCCTGTATTCTGTTTGCATTTTTGCTCCTTGTTTTTTATTTTTATGCAGTAACCGGTTGTTGCAAGTACATAAGCCATGTCCAACATTCTCGTTTGCAAATTTAACTCCTAGGCTAAGTATTCTACTGCAGTAGTGTATGTATTTAAGATTCTGAATGTACTCAATATTTCCTTTTTCCTCCCTTTTTTTAGCGGATGCCATTACCAGTTGACCGCTGCTCTAACAATTGAATTACCTGCCTAGTAGTTCCTATCGTCACACAATTATCTATTTCTAAGGCTGTTCATAGCACTTCATGGACGTCCTTTGAGTACTACCCATTTTCACTTGTAGGTAGTTCCGCAACAGGAATATGCACTTCCGGCATTGACATTGTGAAGAAGCTCAATTAACCAAATAACAAAACAAAACAAAATTTGTGGGCTCCTCTACTATATCAAAGAACCCTCGGAGAAAAGAACATGATGATTACCATAAAAAAAAAAAAAAGCTATTAATAATTAACAATGACTACCTTCGTGCAGCAATTCTCAGTATGGGAGAAATGATTCCCAGTATTTCTTGCAAGGATTGTTGTGTTCTCATCTCCTCCTCAACATCACGCTTGAGATTTCTAAGGTGACCTCTCAACTCATCAGAAAGTTTAATATCCTCAGCTCTGATATCAACCACTTTCTTGGCTAGTCCCATTAGAAGTGCTGCATACCTGGGCATGGTTGAGTACCTCTGGAGAAATCCCAGCAACAAACCAAGCTCTTTGCTGTCCAAATTTGACACACATGTCATCAATTTTTTCCTGGCCACTAATTCCTCCATAACAGCCACCACATTCTCTGGGTTCTTGCCCCTCAGAGCCGCCACCAGAGCCTCCTTGTTCCTGAACTTCTTTAGCAGCTTGTCATGCTCTGACAACTTTACCTTCTTCGGTTTCATAATCAAGTAATCATCCGGTGAAGGTTTTTCATTCTGCCCCCTGTGGAAGTACCTAAAATAGGAAGGCCTCAGAGCCCTCCTCTGCGGCTCCACTGCGACAGGGCCCAAATCACCCATCATCTCCTCACCTAAGCTGCTTTCTTTCACCTTCCTTCTTCCGATATACAATGTCCCATTAGATGTCCCAATCACCCTAGTTGAACAATCGGGTGAAAATCCAATACATAGTAAAGGATTCGGGAACCTCATAGAATGGGTAATTTTGGACTTGGTATAATCAAATACTTTCATGTAACCATCCAGTGAAACGCTTAGGACTCTATACTGTTGAGCTTCCTCTCCACCTTCTCTCCCAATTTTTCCAAGGCAGAGTGATGTCACCGTCTTGTTATGAGACTCCATTGAGTGCAGTAATCTTCCACCTCCAATCACATCCCAAATCTTAACACAATTCCCACCTGCAGTGGCAATTAACCCTCCTGATGGCAAGTAAATTACGTCCTCCACAGGCTTTCCATGATTAATTTCCATCACAGACCCCGAATTTGAAACCCTAATATCCCAAACCCGCACAGTATGATCATAAGAACCGGAGATAAACATATCATCGCTGACGGGGGATGTGTCACCACAACGAACGTAATCTTTGTGGCCCAATAGATCAAAGAGTTGGGTCTCCGCGCCAACATCCCAGTATTTGACGATTGCGTCATCCCCGCCCGAGAAGAGATGTAGCTTGTCCACACGGGGATATCGTACAAGACGAACAGCACGGGAGTGACCTCTGAGGCGTCGAAGTGCATTCCGGGACTTCACATCAAAGACGTGGACGGAGCCGGAGAGGTCTCCGGCCGCCAGGAGACGGGCGTCGGAGCGGAAAGACGCGGAGGTGGCTGTATCAGAAAAAGCGGACGAGATAGTAGACTTAGGTTCGAGGGTTTGCCCGGAATATATAGTGACGGTGGCGGAATGCGTGACGGCGAAATCATGAGGAGTTGTTGAAGCGAAAGAAATGGAGGTCGCAGACGCAATTAAACTTGAAGTTTCAAGGTTTTTGGGAGTTTTAAAAGAGCGCCAAAACTTGGATTCAGGGGTTGGTGTGGACTTATTAGAAGTGGGTTTAAGCTTTGCCTTAACGGGGAAGGTCTTCGTTACAGATGATTGATGCTCTTCGTCAGCCATCACGATATCCATTGAAGACGACTGCTTAGAACTCTGTCTGTTAGGGTTTAGAGTTTAGGCGGAATATAAAAGAGGATTTTTCGACGTCACAGCTCCGTCCAAGAATGTTTTCTTTTTTTTTTTTTTTTTTTTTTAATGAGTCCTAATTACGAGAATACCTTATCAATTTATATATATCTTGTTTTATGTTTTCTTTTTTTTATTTATTTTATTTAATCTCTTTTTCCCTCCAATTAATTAATTGAATAGTGAATAACTCTATACATACTCTTTTTTTAAAAAAAAATGAATAAATAAAACTTCATTGGGTAATTAACATTTATTTTCTTTAACATTTCAATTTTCTAATATTTTATAAAATAATTATTAAGTTTAGTAATAAAATATGTGTACTATAATTCATTAAACTATTATTTTCATGTATTTTAATTTATTTTTTCTGCAAAATATCGATGATATATAATAAAATTAACATATATTAATCAGTGCGTTTTTAATATTAAAAACAGTTGAATTGATAGCAACATAATGCCACGTTATTATTTCAATACCTTTTGTCCGATAATTTATTTTAGTAATAATGTACAATTACTTTAAGTAGAAATAAAAATAAACGGTAATATTATGGTTTATTGGACAATCAGATTTTTGTATAAAATATACAACATGGTCAAATGATAAGTAAAAGCACATATAATTAAAAATTTAAATTTGTTCGATTTTTATTATTATATTATCATTCTTTTTTCTTTTTTTTTTTTTGAGACTAAAGAAATTTTTTAATTAAATTTTGACAATTATATTTCATTACTCTCAATGATCTACTTTTTTTTTTATTATTATTTCACTTGAAAATAATATATATATATATATATATATATATGATAATAAAAATAAAATTAAAAAATCTCTTGTTCAAACAATAAATATAAAGATTAAAATAATTAATATACAATTTTAAAATTAACACATTTTAATATTTATCAAATAATTGTCATCATTATTTATATACTCTTATAAAATATAATTCATTTTTATCATAAATTTAATGTCAAATTTATTAGTATTTTTTCATGTTCCTTCAACATTTATAATGTGAAGTCAACATTTATAGATAGGATGAATTTCATTCTCAGGTATAGAATGTATATAATACTATTTTTTATCTATTTTTTGTAGTTTTTAATTTTTTCTTTAGAATTTTTTTTTTTATTTACATTTTTATCAACTTAATTGATCCAGTTATTTTCTTGTAAATAATTTTAATCATAAAATTACAAATGAAGAAATATATATACATACATATTTTAAATATTATTATTAAATTGTTAAAAAAATCCACATCTTAATTTGTAAGAATAAATTTTCAACTTTTAAGCATAATTTTTTATTTAAATAAAAAAATTAAACTATTATTGCAAATTTTACATATATAATGTAATATAAATATACTAACTGAATTCTTATGATGATTTTTTTTAAAATATTTAATTAATTAAATTAAATTAAAACTTTAAAATCTCAATTTTTATATTTGATTGTTTCTATATAAATTTAATTGTGGTGCATAGTACGTAGCATATTAGTCATGTTATATTGTTGAATAATAAGTCCTCCATTATCTCTAAATAGAAATAGAGAATTTGTGCGCTTGGAAGGAAGAAGAAGAAGAGGAAGAGATAAATAAATTAAAAGTGGTTCAAATATAGATTCAAGTAATGCAAGTAAAGAAGGGATGAATTCATTGTTTGCCATTTTGAGACAATCACTTTGTTTTGAATCTTTGAAAATTGCAATACAATTTAGAAAATTAAGCAGCATTAAATCTAGCTTTTATTGATTTACTAAAGTAAACTGGGAATCGCATAGGATAAAGCAACATTTGTTGCAAAATGAGGGTGTCGAACTTGCAACCATTTTGTATGCAAAAGAGCACTTTGTCACTAGGCCATCAAACTCTTGACTGTAAATTCATTTTTCATTCACCAAGATGACAACGTCCCAACACTCACCTTAGCTAAGATAGGCTTATCTTTAGATTCGACCATTGAATGTTCTTTCAACTTCTTTAGTTGATTTTCATAATTAATGATATTCTTTTTTTAATTTAAAAAAAAAAAAAAACTTTCTGTAATTTATCTATCTCAGAAACTTTGAAAGGCAATATGAAAAAATAGAGATGAAAATATCCTTTTTTTTTTAACTTAGTGTACGAGGTGTCTTTAAATTCAATTATAAAAAATATATTTACAATATATAATAAATATTTACATGTAATATATATATTAAAATCATATTTAATAAATATATAAATATAGCAAATATATTATTATTCGAGAAAAATATTATTAAAATTCATATATTAAATATATTAAAATTTTATCTTTTTTTAATTTACAATTATAATTTTTTTCTTATAAATAATAAAATTATTAAATTTATATAGATATAAAAATATTAGATGAACATAAAAATTACACAATGTGGAACATTAAATTTACTTAAATTTCCTTGCCATCGAGTATAGTTTTATAGTTTTAAGTTTATTAATTTTAAATCATTTTTAATATTTAAACTAAGTATTCTTTTGTTTAGACTTTTTATATTTTTAAATGTAATTTTATCATTTTAAAAAAATAAATTTAATCTAAATAGGTTTGTTAAAGTATAAAGTATATTATGAGATTAATGTCATATATTAATATTTTTAAACAAAAAAATTTAATTATTATTCGAGATAAAGTTAAAGAGTCATAAAAATTATATAAAATTGAGAATATTAAGAGATAAAGTTAAAAAAAAAAAGAAAAAGAAAAGAAAGACAAAATAACAATATTGTCATTGCCAAAATTTTCTTGCATAATGAATACTTACAATCTTATATATATATATATATATATACAGGAGTAATAAATCAGTAAAGAGAATATACAACAACAATAATAATATGGTCAGAATCTAATTTTTTTATAAGAAAATAAAAACAAATAAGCAAAAAATCATGAATGACAATTAATTTATTATCTTATGAAAAATAACTTAGGGGTGAAGAACTATAAATATAAAGATAAAAATTAATAAAAAATAAAATTAAAAAGAACGAATAAAAAAAAATCATAACATTATATTTAATTACAATGGGACCATTAGAAGAAAAAAAAAAAAAAAAAAAAAAAAAAAGTTTCTAGAAGAAAACATTGTAATCCCTCTTATATATATATAAGATAAGATAAGATATATATATATTTAGTATTTTTTAAAAAATATATAATGTGAAGTCAAAATTATTTTTTTTAAAAAAATTAAAACAAAAAAACATAAATAGATTTTTATATTTGAATCAAAAGAACCTTACAACGTAATCTAAATAGTAAATTGCAGTGGATTATTTGAATAATAAAGTTATTTAATTAACTACTACTGAACTTGTCTTAAATAGTTCTTAACGCAATATAATTTTTATAATACAACGTTAATTTATTTTAGATTTTATAAATTTACGTGGCATTATATAAATCGTAGATGCCTTAAATATGTGTAATAATTGGGCCCGAAGTCTACGTGGCCTTATTTAAATGGTTAAAATTAAGAGACGCTTGCTTGATCTGATTAGCATCTCTACTGGCTGGAACAGAACGAAGGCTTGTGGAAACTCAATCCACTATATTCTGTACCACTGCGGCGCAGGTTAGTCCCGAGCCCATCTGAGTAGTAATAAATAATAATAGTAGTAGTAATTATGGCTAAATTTTAAACAGAAATAAAATTCCGAAAGCAATGGCCACTGGACTTCACTGTTCAGCCCCCATTTCTCTTTCCCTAGCTCTCTCCGCTTCCCTCTAAAAATTCTTAATCCCGCCTTTTTTTTCCTCCTTAATTTAATTTAATTTAATTTCCCTGAAGTGTTATTATTGTTATTTCTCTTCGCTGCTGCTGCTGCTCCATCGTTGTTCGTTCGTCTCGGTGAAGTTCAATTAGCAACAAGGTCAAACATCTCTCTCCCCCTCTATTTATTTATTTATTTTTGACATTTTGTTTTTTAATTTTTTTTTATTTGTTTTATTGGGTTTATCTATCTTCTCCCTTTAATCTCTGAAACTTAGGGTTTTTTTTTAAAAATATTTTGTTTTGAATATAGAGTTGATTTTACAACCATTTCAGCAGAAGCATGCTTATATGGCTTAGAGAGAGGGAAAAAACAGCTTTTTAAATGTAGAAATTCGTACTGAAACTTTTATGCAATTAACTTTGATTACGTACCATTTTCCCATTTTATGTTGGCATGGAGACAGATTTGGAGGATGAGGAATTCGAGGGAAGAAGCATCATGCAGCACTGATCCAGGGAATAATGCAGCTAAAAGAAACTTGCCAGTATGTCTGAATTCTCGACTGAATTTTTAGTTTATCTCTGCACTGATGTGGATAACGTGTTTATGGGTTTTATTGCATCAGTGTCTTTCGAGACGACCTCACAAACGCTCAATTAACAAATTTTAGCAAAACTACTTTAATAAGGTATAAAATAGTGTAGACCAAGGGCTCGATTATGAATGCACACTAATGATCGATTGGAAGGGCCCACTACTGGATGAATTACCAAATTTGGGGGTTTTTGGTGCTACTGAAGTTTGGGCTGTTAATTTTTCTTGGGCTTGCTGTTACTTTCTTCTTTAGTTGTAGTTCAATTTTGACCTCCTTTTCATTTACTGCAGGAGTCTCTACCAATATTTGTCTACGTCTTAGTGTTTTATGAGATTACACTTTAACTTTCCCTAAAATGTATAGCCTTTATGTTAAGATGCTGCTTTGACCCTACTTCTCCTGGGAACTTGGGTATAAAAATTCTTGCGGTAGCTCAGGAAAGCTGTTGTGCAGGATTTTTCAGGATCATTCTCTTTGTTTGGAACTACTATTGAGCGATAAAATTATTAGCATTTTTTCCCCTTTTAGGGCTTTGATTCTGTTGTTTATGAGTAGTTGATTGCAATATTCTTGAGACAGGATTTTATTTCCTCTGGGTTTTAGAGCATGCAAATGTTTAGTTTGTGGTTTGTTTCCCATTAAGAATATAAATTTCTTTTGCCAGATTACAACTGAACTTGTATTCATCATGCATGTTGGTTTATTTTGTTGTAAATTATGTACTCTGTTCTTCCTAAATTGATGTTTGTATTTTTTCTTGGCACTAAATTTGGGAGTGTGCTCAACCCTTTTGTTTAACTGAGGCTTATCTTCAGCTTTAGACCCAAAGTATACTTATTTTAGTAATGTATTTCTTCGCTTTGAGTGAACCTGAAATAGAACTTTTAACGTTGAATGTGAGTTAGAGGGTTGATACATTATCTGCAAAAAAAAGTTATCTCTGGTGGACCTAGAGTGTGCCCACATTATCTTTCCCTTTACTTAACTGTTCTGAATCAAAACTAGTACTCTCTTTGTGCATTCCAAATGGCCTGCTTATGGATAAAAAATATTTGATTGTTTCCCTATAAGGAAAGATTTCAATATAACTATCATGTACCCACAAAAGCTAAGGTGCTCAGCACCATCATATATTGCTTCCATATCTATATATTTTGCCTAAACTACTTACTTACCCACATATTTGTTGCACTTTTTTGTAATTTGCATAAAATCTTGTGTCAGTCAGACACTGTTAACGAGGGTGGAAAAAACGTGTGTTTTTTTCTTTTCTTATTATTATAATTATTTTAAGAAACAAACTTTAGTTACTTTGGAAAGGATATAAACTTATGGATATGTGTAACTTTACTTGAGATGGAAATATGACTACTTGCATGTTGGAAGCATTTTTTTTTTTTTTTCTTTCTTTTCCCCCCTTAATTCTGATGTATGGTTAAAACATCTTGAAGTGCTTTGAGAAAACTATTTTTTGAATTTAACCAACATAAGTGTTTTTTTGTTAAGTTGGGAATCTTTAGTGGCCCCATGGGAAGATGCTCCTTCTGTTTGATGCCTTGACCTTACCTTGTGGTTAAATAAGTGGTTCATTACCATGTTCTGTGCTGCTCTAACTTCTGATTCTCTAGACGTGCACCAACATTGCAAGAAGCATATAGAAAGATTTTACTTTGTGCGGCTTTTCATTATCTTTGCTACTTAATTCCTTTAATCCTCATCCATCTCTTCTCCAAGAGTTTTAACTGACGTTGTTGCTGCTGCTCTATTTTCTGTTGGGTTTCTAGGTTCTTGACTTCACTTCTGTGGTTAAAGGACTACAAGGGATAAATTCTCAAGAGCTGGGGAAGCTAATCAGGGAAGCAGAAAATAATATCATTGCATGCACCTCTGGCAATGGATTAGATATTCAGGTTTGTTCTCACAAAAAGGAATCATAACAATTTTGGTGGATCTGAGTCTCCTTAATTTGACAAAATCTTGCTATTGCAGATTGATGTTGAAAAGCTTGCAAGATATCTCCCTTTGCATCTTATTGCAGTTATTATGGACAAGGACCGAGATGAGGCACTGTTCCAGTACTTGTTATCTGGATTGTGCTTGCTGCATTCTCTATGTGATTTGGCACCTCGCCACCCTAAAATTGAGCAGGTTATTTTCGTTCCTGATTGGAATTTCCATATAATGGGCAGTTGTTCTTATATACCCTTGAATCAGATAGTATATTTCCTGTGGCCTTCTTCCCTGGTTTTTTCTTGAAGCTCATGGAGTAGAGCCACTAATGCAATGAAGAAAAATGTTCTGCTGTCTGTGGTTTTCCTGTTCTATAATTAGATTATAAACCTTTGTATATGCACCTTCCCTGCTTCCACCAAACCTTGGTTAGCTTAGTGTTACAGTCTCATTCTGAATTTTCATTGGTACAAGTACATCTTGTTCTCTTCTTTGTAACTTAACTATGATTTAGATGTAGAAGGGATTTGTATTTGTTAGAGAAGCCCTTCTGCATCTTCTAGTCACCTATACTACTAGCCGTTCATTAACTACTTCTGCAGTTCATTTTGAATCTGGGTTTCCTTTGCTACTAGTATGTCTAGTTCTCTTCTTTGTGGACTGGCCTGCTTTTTAGATCTAGAAGGAACTTGAACTAGTTAGAGAATCCTCTACGGTGTTCATAGTTGGTATTGGTGTAGTTTTAACAGGGTCATTGCTGGGAGTTATTTTATTTGATGTACAAGCTTGACTTGTTTTACTTGCAAATTGTTGGAATCTTGAAGTGAGAATTCATGGTTCAAGCTGACATCTCCAACTAATTCTGGAATTTTTAATGTGAGTGTTCTTAGTAGAAACAGAAGAACTTTCTGAGCTCAGTTTTTTTTTTTTTTTGTTTTTTTAGTTGATCTTTCTCGATTGCATTTGTTCTTATATTACTTGCACAAGTGGAATGCTATAAGCAAGTAGCTTTATCAAATTATCCAATCTTCTATTATCTCATTTTTCATGTTTTATAACAAAATGAACCACCTAGCCTCCTGCATCAGTTTTTCATTCATCTAATATGCATATAGCTCTTTAATTAATTCTTGGATGTAAGTCTTCTTTTTGATCTTTTAGTATCTTTTGAATCTACCTTTGTTTTGTTTTGTTTTTTTTTTTTTTAAAAAAAAAATCCTTGAGACTTATAAACAAAATTTAATGGGTTTTTTTTATAAAAGCTCATGTCATGGGGAGCCAAGGTCTGCTCACCTCCTGATATATGGTGCAGATATTACTGGATGATGTCAAAGTATCAGAGCAGCTGATCGACCTAATCTTTTATTTATTAACCGTTCTTGCTGCTTGCAAACAGGTTCTGTACAATCCTCTTTTCTGTGGTTTATCAGTTACTTTTTTTTCATGCTCACTAAACTATGATTCATTTCTTATCTAGGAATACCATGCTCCAAATGATGTAGCTCATTTGCATTCAACACTGGTTGGATCAACTCTCTCTCTATTAACAGGATGTATCTCTTCACAGTTACCAGAACTTTCTCAAGTTTTGCTTGCATACTATAAGGTAGGATAATATTTTAGAACCTTTAAGGAACCAAATATAGTTGAGTGATCATTAAAAGAAAAGCAACTGTATGTTAGGTGCATGGCCTTGTGCTAGAAGCTTAGGATCCCTTCTTATGAGCTTACCACCTTTTTCTATGTGATATTCTTGTTCATCATTGTGTAGTTATCTGCAGATACATTACTGATTGTGAAACCTTTTCTGGCAGGTTGATGTATTTATGGATGTAGCTCTTGCTGCAGTTCGTATTGACATTAAATTTCTCCAAACAAGGTTGTTAGCTGAAAGTGCTGATTTCTGCAGAAACTCTAGTCATACAGCTGAACAGAAACTGAACCATCTTTGCCAGCAATGTGAAGCTTCTCTCCAGTTTCTTCAATCACTATGTCAACAAAAGTTGTTCCGAGAGCGACTTCTTAAGAATAAGGTGTAAGCCAAGAGTCTTTATGTAACTGTACTCCCCATCTCTTTACCAAATTCCAAATTTGGTGCAAGATAAGTTTTGATAAGTAAAGTGAAGGTATATTCTTGAGCTAAATAACAAACATAAAATTCAGAATCTTTTGGACAATGGTATTAGAGCAGGAGGTCTTGAGTTCGACTATTGTCTTTGCTGCATTTGTTGATTATTGTTCATAGTTGGGCCTTATTATGAAAATTTGTGTTCTGCCCACATGTGAGGGGTAGTGTTGAGTGATTAAATTTATCCTCTATTAGTTTAGGCTTTTAGAGTAGGTGATAATTTAAAAATTATCAGCACGAGAAGTCTTGTGTTCACACTATGGCTCCACCTTATTTGTTGGTTATTATACATGTATTGGCCTTGTTATTGAGAATTCATGTTTGGCTTACATGTGAGGGGGTTTGTTAAGTGTGTAAATTGAACTCCTTTCTATCAGCTCTTTTAGAGTAGATGTAATTTAACACCATGATGCATCACAGGTTTTATTTCTGCCTCTATGGACAACGTGAATTGATATTTTCTATTTAACCTGAGAATCCTTGTGTTTTGTTTGAGAGTTCCCTGTAAGTGAAAATTTAAATGAAACATGTAGCACTTTCTATCAATCTTGTGAAGCTTTTCAAATTGTTAGATTTGTGAACTGTGGATCTACCTGGCTCTGAATTTTGTGTTCACTATAACATGGGTATCAATTCTCCTATAAATTATTTTCTTCGTACTCCAGTTTATTTTTCAAAATAGTAGAAGACATATGATATGTAAAATATGAAATCCTTGATTTTTCAAGTTTGTTTTCTTTGTGAGAAATTTCGTGGCCTTTCTGTCAGGAGTTATGTGGTAAAGGTGGAGTTCTTTTGCTGGCGCAAGCTGTGCTTAAGTTAAATATATCACAAACTTTGTTTCATTCATCTGCGGTTGTGGCTGCTGTATCAAGGATGAAGTCTAAAATCTTATCTGTTGTAAGTCCTAGTATTTAGATAGGTGATATGTCCCTGTATCTTTATAGCTTTTAATGTCCAGTAATTTTAATGAACATAAGACCTATAGATCAGCCAGAAGAATTGTTTTTGCAGCTATTGCATCTATGTGAGGCAGAAAGTGTGTCATATCTGGATGAAGTTGCCAGCAATCCTGGAAGCCTGAATTTAGCCAAGTCTATTGCTCTTGAGGTTAGTTTAGTAGTTCATATATGAAACTTTGTGCAATACAAATACGTATTCAGGAAATTATACAATCCTTTTCCTAGATGAGGGATAGATCTTGCATTCCATAAGTATCATGAGCGCAGTAATCTACTAATGACCGTTAGGCAAAACTTTCTTCAGGCAAGAAACTTCTGTTCTCCCCTTGGGGAGGGAAAGATTTTTGGCCTGATATGGATAATTATGCTACTTTTGAATTTCACAAATTCCTGGCCGAAACTGGCTGTGATTTATTATTATTTGGTTACTATGGAATAGTATATGCTTAATCTATTCCCCAAAAAGTGGACCTAATTTTCATATTAGTTGCAAATTTACCTTGTAGAAATGTATAACTTAATGCATGTGGTTGAGGTCTTGAGCTACATAACGATTTTGCTCTTATAGGTTCCTGTTAATTTTTAAATTTTGATTTCTTCCAAATTCATAGCCAAAATTCAAGTGGTCTTTAGTTGTAAAATACCCTAAATGTAATTTGGAAACAGCCATACCCATGAATGAAAGAAAATTAAGAAGCTGTAAATTATGAATTTGCTTGATGTCATGGGCAATTCCACAGTTATGACATTGTGAATTATGAATTTCTTTGGGAAACTTACTAACTTATATTTTCTTTGATTATTTTTCAGAAGATTAGTTCAAGGTTAATTGTCTGGATGATGGACTTGATAAATTACGTTATTTTAGCTATTATAGTTCTGCTGTGTACTTTCTGAAAATAAATTTTCTGCCGAACTTGATTAAATTTGACTTCATTGTTTTCCCTAGGTCCTTGAACTGCTTAAGAAAATGTTTGGTAGAGATACCACACAACAAATTGCTACGTCTACTAAAATTTATCCCAAAGGGCAACTGCAGCTCAACGCAATGCGTTTGGCAGACATCTTCTCTGATGATTCAAATTTTCGTTCTTACATCACAAGATATTTTGTAAGCATTCTTATGAACACTCATGACTCACCCACAATCTCTAGTTTTGTATAGTTTAATATTTTTGTTACTTCACAAAATATTGACAGACTCATCTTCCCTCCTCCCTAGCCCCAAAATATATATATGTATATATTAGGCTAATCTTTGTTCCTCTCTAAATAAAGCATCTAGTTTGTAGCAATACTACTGTGCTGATGAATTCACTTTTTATTAATTTTTTTTTTCTTCCTTCCTAACTTGATGCCAAGATTACTATCATGATGCATATCTTTCTATCTACTCAAAAATAAAATCTGGAATATTAGTTGTGATATTGATTTGGTGCATTCTTTCAGACTGAAGTTTTAGCCGCAATCTTTTCACTATCACATGGAGAGTTCTTAACTAGTTGGTGTTCATCTGAGCTTCCAGTTTGGGAAGAAGACACCACCCTTGAGTATGATCCTTGTGCAGCTGCTGGATGGGCTTTGCAATTATTTTCAGTATCTGCCCCCTCTCTGAATGTGGGCAACACAGAATCCACGTTTGTTCCTGGCAATATCCCCCGAGCATCCTATGCCCATCATAGGACATCTCTATTAGTGAAAGTGATAGCCAATCTCCACTGTTTTGTACCGGAAATATGTAAAGGTAAATAATTAAGGGATTCAATATATATATATATTCCTCTCAGTTTGTGTTGAATGTTGACCTGTTTATATCGATCCTTAATCCTGTCCATTGTTTAACCAGAGGAGAAGGGTCTCTTCCTCCTCAAATTCTATGAATGCTTGCAGAAGGAACTTCCAAAATTATCAGATGGACTTTCAGCTCTCTCTGATGCTGAAAAGGCTGTTATTGTTAGCAGGAATCTGCGTGCGTTACTACTATTCATATTGTAATTTATTCTCCTTTTTCCTTTTTGTAAGGGATTTCTCCTGATGAATTATTTGCATGTGTAGGTTCACTATTGAGTCATGCAGAGTCTTTAATTCCTGGATTTCTAAATGAGGAGGATGTGCAGCTTCTAAGGTGACCAAAAAAATCTGCAACACGGTTTTTACAGTTTTATATGACTGAAGAGTTTTATATTCTTTAATTTCTGCAAGTTTATTTGCTAATCTTTTGTTATGTTTGTGACTTTCATACTACTCATGCTTCAGAGTTGCCTTTGATTGAAAATTGCTGTTTACTTTCTTACTGGAATTGTTGTTAAGTTAATTAATATTTGCTTTAAAGTTTCATCTGTATTTCAAAAATTTTTAGTTCTGATCTAGAATGTAGCACTCTGATGTCTCAAAACACTTCTTTCAGAACTATGTGAGCACATATTTAGTTTTGTCATCTAGCCTACTTCTATATTCCCAGTTAACAAACTTAAAACTGTGTTCTTATAATGTCTTCCTTTGTAATTAATTTCATTAGTTGTAGGGTGCATGACTTCCAATTTTTCCATGCAGGGTGTTTATTGACCAATTAGAATCTATGCTTAAGCCTGCTCAGATTGAAGAAAATCGAGTTCAGGTGAAATCCCTTGTCCCTTGGATGCATATTATTTTAACCTCTGAATTTGTGGCATAGGAAGTTTACTTTTTCTTATTGTCATGGTTAATTGTCATTTCGTGCCTACTCACATGTGATCAATCATGCTGACAAGGGAATTTAGGAAAGCAAATCTGAGGGCTTCTTATCACAGCAAATACTCTCAAGGGTCAACATCAGTGAACATCATCAGGTAAATGCAGGATATCTAGTCATCCAATCCCAAGAATTGGTTGCTCTACTTAGCTGTTGATTTGATATTCATTGATTGGAAATGCATCTTAGGCATGCCTTTGAACTTCAGATTCTAGTTATTAGCACATAGGAAATTGGGACCTCATGAAAAGTATTTGAGTTGGATTCTGTATGCCATGTGAGTTTGTAATGCTCATAAATCATCTTTTACCCCTTTTATTTGTAATGCTGATTTTCTACTTTGATTTTGATTGCACAGAAGAAACTAAATCATCTTCTTTTCAGGAGGTTCAAAGTAAAAGGGGATGCTCATCTCCTCAAATAAAGGAAGTAGCTCCTAATCTTGAGCAATCCAATTTTAGGAACAACAGCACCAATCAATCACCTGAGACACGAACAAGAGGTTGGAATACTAATAAAAATAAAGATAATGGGGGTGACGTGAAAGAAACTCAGAGAGATATGCAAATTGTTGAGACGAGTGGTTCAGATTCAAGTTCTGTACGGGGTAAAAATCCTATTGAACGGATAGATGATGTGGAGCCTACTAAAGAAACTGAGTTAGCTGAAGTCAAAGGGGATGAAAAGGTGGAGACTGTACAGTATGAAGAGAAGCACCAAAGGAAAAGGAAACGAACCATAATGAATGACAAGCAAATTGCCATAATTGAGAAGGCACTCATGGATGAACCTGACATGCATCGGAATGCAACTTCATTGCTATTATGGGCTGATAAGTTGAGTGCTCATGTAAGTATTCTGCTCCTCATGTAGCAACTTCAAAATGCTTTAAGCAGTAATTTTTGTTTTATTCCATAAAGAGTTTTAATACCCTTCCTCTATGAAACAGGGTTCTGATGTAACAACTGCACAGCTGAAAAATTGGTAATTTCTCACCTTTTTCTTAGTTTTTTTAGATTTGATGTACTTACGTGAGTAGAATTTGAGCACCTTTTTTGCCCTTGCTATCCTTGCCCCAGAGATATGCAATAGATTTACTTTTCTTTTCTGCAAGTTTTCATATTCTTATCGTCTGTACTGTTCCCTTGCATGGCCTGTTTGGGCATCTCGACAGAAGACTTAAGTTTTACAAGTTTATAAGATACAGATAGTGTTTGAACAAAGTGATGAAGGGGAAAATAGAATCCTAAGTGCATTTGCGCATGAAGAGAGGATTGTGTTAATGCTTCATGGTTTTCCTGGAAAAGCTATAATTAATCCTCAAAGGTCCAGTTGAACTAAGCTTTTTGAGTAATCTGTGTATTCTACGTTTGCCTGGGTATAAGAAATTGATTCATTGTATTTTTGATACCCAATAAAGAACATATGCACTTGGAGTTGTAGATGTTTTTTATGCAAAAAATCCCTGTATCAGCTGGTTTTGATCCAATTTTTGTGTACGAATTGATCCTAATCTTTATTTTTATATTTTTTTTATTCCTGTTCTTTAACTTCTTTAGCACAATTAATTCTTCCGTCTAATTCCGTTAGATTACGGTTGAAAAATAGAACGTGACTAATACATGATCTACTTGTTTAGGGATAAAATAGTGGTTTTAAAGCTTCCCTTCCTTCCCAACCATAAACCCACAATTCTTACCCAAATTATCAAAAAATTTTGGCCACCAAACCAAACCTTAATCAAATGTTTATGGTTGGGGAAGAGGGAAGCTTTAAAATTATTTTTTTACTTTAAACAAATAGATAACGTGTTGGGCACATGTCTTTTTTTTATTGGTACTCTAATGAAACATAAGGGATTAATTGTGTTAAAAAAAGTAAAGAATGGGGATAAAAATAAAGATTAGAGATCAATTCGAATAAAAACTAATACGTTAGGGATGAAAACGACCAATTTTCCATATAATTAACTAGGATTCATGCATTCTGTTATTAACAGGTTGAATAACCGGAAAGCAAGGCTGGCACGTGGTGCCAAGGATGGTCGTCTGTTATCTGAAGTGGATAATCCTGACAAGCAGGCTGGTCTAACATCCTATGACTCCCTCAGATGTCGCTCTGAGGGTGTTTATGTCCCCTCCATTGCAAATGGCAGTCAATCAAGTGGTATTGGGGATGCTGTATTAAAAGCTCACACTAACGAGAACTCAGGGACGTTACTTGCAGCATCAGGTGAGAATATTACGCATGCAGAACATATTAATTATGAGCCAGGGCATTTTGTTTCGCTTGTGGACAAACACAGCAAAGAGATTGGAACAGCAAAAGTATATCAGGTTCGTGGCTCTTGGTATGGGAAGGAATTAACAGAGTCAGGGACCTGCGTAGTGGACATCATGGAGCTTAAAGCTGATAGATTCACTGAGCTTCCTCACCCTTCAGAATATACTGGCAATTCATTTGACGAGACTGAGAAAAGACTTGGCCTAATGCGAGTCTTGTGGGATTCTAACCATCTTACTTTGTTGTCGTCTCGGTGAGGGCCGCATGCCAGACACAGATTTTGCAGTCCATTAGGTAATCGTAAATACTTGCTTCTCATTGTCTATGACCTAAAAGATGAAAATCTGTAGCATTGTTGCTCTGTCATCTGGTTCGATTGATTGATTGATACATACATACTGTTCTATGGAGCTCAAGTGGAGTATTCATCCTGATAATGTGGATGAAATCCACCATGGAATGTTGACTTTCGAATGAATGCGGAGCCGTTCATGTTATATTTCCTGGAAAATGAGCCCAATTTTGTTATCAGTCTCTAAGTGGTTATAGGAATGGAGGTTTTCCTGTGCTCACGGCAGATGTATGGATTTAGCATGGGTTTGTAAGATGTGGAAAATCTAGACGTGATGTGGTATGGTTGCTCTGCTAATGCTATACATATACATCTCATGGATGGAGCAAGGTGTCAAAAACTGTGAGACAGAGAGCCTTAATCCAAAATTGGACTGCGCGCTCTTGTGTCAGGGATGAAGAAGGTCAGGACATGCTTTACAGGGCGGGTGGGAGGGGGGACGGACTTTTTTGGAAATCTCCTTCGAGATAAAAGTTTACAGTAAAAATCATATGCAATGTCAATCTCTACCCTATTTTAAACTTACATCATCTCTGAATTCTTCTTAATTGTAGTGTATGCTTGATAATCTTAAAGCTCGTACAAAAGTTTCTCCAGGGTCAGTTCAGTCAAATAGTGAATACTATTTTGTAATTGACTTTTTAAACAGTTTAAAATGTGAATTTCAAGTGGATTAATTATATTTTAAATACTTAAAAAAATTAATTTTCTTCTAAAGAAAAATAAATTTTTTAAAAAAACCATTATTAAAAAATTTTGATATAATTTTATTAAAAAAACACTATTTTAAACTATTTAAAACTATTTTATGGATAAAAATTTTAAATAGCGCAGTTTCAGATACGACGTTAGGTTATACTGAGCAGTCGATCAGATTGAATCCATAGATATTTTTATTGTATAAAGACACTATTTTTCTCCACATAGCATGAAAAAAAAGGAATAAAGAGGATTTAACTACGACTTCTCTTACTAGGAGGTTGACATCTTCATCATCGACGATTTTTTTTTTTTTTTTTTTTTGATTACGTGGGAACCCGCAGCCGCTACCCGTCGGGTGCGCCCTGGGTAAACCCCCGGACGGAACG
>JAXGGT010000169.1:7111033-7123609 GCA_035583425.1 Marsdenia floribunda | reverse complement strand
TTCTTTTTGGTTAATCAATTCACAGTTCTTAGTTGTGATTGCTTAGATAAACTGGTAGAGAGTACCAGTTTCTATCAGAATTATGACGAACCAGCCAAAAGACTTCAAGATCAAACTTTCCTTCGACACAAAAGTTTCATCAAGCACATATAAACAAGTATAACAGACCAGAAAAATTATAGTATCCAGTACCTGCATCCAAGTTTCCTCAGTTACACGTTCTGGAGATGTCTCTGGTGATTGAAGTGGAGGTGGCAGGGGATGGATCAACTTTGGAACAATCACCAACCCCCTGCCAACTACAAGAATTGCTCCAGCATTGTTTGCCGTTCCTGGGTACATTTTTGCAATTAGAAAGCAAAAACGATAAACCAGGGTTCTTGGGGGTTGGGGGTGGAGTTTATGTAGTTCCAGTACTTACCACAATAGTTAGTTGCAGAGAAAAGGGTGATCAATTGTCCCTGGGCAAATCTCTCAAATCCATCCATGACACACTCATGTGCTCTTATAATCAGTTGCAATCTGTTCTTCTTACAGAAGTCTGTCACCCTATCAGGCTGTAAGAAATAAAAAGTTGAACTGTTCAATGATGTCAAGGCAATTGTAGCACGTGAGCATTTCTAGTAAATAATTATATTATAGGTATAAAGAGCAACTGAGAAGGCATACAATTTTCATGTTGTTTGTAAAACAGCTAACATGCCAAATCTAAAGGGGATAATTATAAATAACTTTTTAAAGATTCCGCGATGAAATAATTATTAAAATATGCAACGATATGGAAGTGGATCCACCCATGCAGTAGCGGATGGGGGATGTAAGAAATATGAAAAGTTACAGTACATCATTGGCCAGGGCATTCTACTCATTCACAAAGATTTGTGGCATACATACCCCAAAAGTCACAAGGCCAGGCCCTCTTGCATTCGGTCTCAAGCCCTCTACACTATCATTTTCTGTTGGATCAGACCTGCACAGATATCACATGGAGTAAGAAACCTATCAACATAAAATTCCACTACAAAATATGAAGCATGCCATACCACAGCAAATCCATGAGGACTATGGATCCAGCATCCATTGTTATGGGCCTCTCTATTTTCTCTATCTGTTCCACTGAATGTATTGACCTTCCTATACCACCATGCATGCAGATAATTTTCTTCTCAATAAGTGCAGCTAGTGGAAGATAGTTAAAAAGTTGATTGAAACGAGTCCATGCCCATATTCCATCATTCTCTCCCTACAAAAAACCAGCCATTAAACATCCAAACTTCCCAATCCAAGTAAATAAATAAACAAAGATATAAATAATAAATGATACTTTACCATTCTCTCAATGCATTCAATACGGAAACCAAAAAGAGCATTTATATCAGCAGCCTCATGATTTCCACGAATCAAGTGAACATTCTCAGGATATTCAATCTGCAAGTCCAAAAATTAAGTATATTTTACTGTGATGATTAATTAAATATGCTACCAATAGGTGTGTTAGATTCGTCGAACTGGAAACTTGCCTTTAATGCCAGGAGCAAGGTAATGGTCTCCAAGCTGTGCTGCCCACGATCAACATAATCTCCCAAAAAAAGATAATCGATATAGCTGGTAAAATGAAAAATGGCAGAAAAGTAGCTTTCAGTTGACTGTAACATGTTTACATTTGTGGTTCAGAAATTTAGTAAGAAGACCAAGTGTAAGCAGCAAACTTGCGATTGAAATCGGCTTCCTGAATGTAAAATTATTGATTTAGTGAACATGAACATTCAGTTAAAACCTGAAATATAATGCTATCTAGTGTGTCATAACTAGCTAAGAAAACTTTCAAAAACCTCTGGAGAAAAAATCATGACAAGCCAAAAAGCCTGGGAAGTTTGCCTTATGAAGGTTCAAATCAATATATTATCATTCAGACCTTCACAAATAAAGCAAATCCTACTGAAGTTTTACAATAAGCATCAAGGTTAGACTCACGTTATGTCTCCTGCTGTAGAAGGGAATCCATATTCATCAAATAGTCTCATCAGGTCACCAAATTGTCCATGAAGATCACCAAACACTTTGATAGGAGCTTTCAGTTGGAGAACTGTGGGTTCTTGCATGAAAATCTGTTCTGCAGCATAGCATAGCTCCCCAACTTCATAAGAATCCAGGAAAAATTTTCTGTTAGCAGGAGCTTTCCAGTTTCGAGGCCGAAGCAAAGTTGAAATTATCTGCGGCAAACCAGATAAAAGGTGAAAATGTGAAAACAGTGATTAACAAGCCCAGTTCCAATTTATAATATTGCTAAAAATGGGGAAACTTTCTAGATTGTACCTTCTTGTGTAAGCCTTGAGGAGACCTCTGCCGCATGAACTTTTTGGTTGGGTTTGACAAATCATTTTGTGGTGTAGCCATTCGTCTACTCTCATTCTCAAATTGATCTAAGGACAACTGCCTTACCATTCCTCCCAGGCTCCCAACAGTCTCTTTAGCCACTACAACCTGCAAGAGCCAAAACTTGAGATTAATTTTGTGCTAAAACACAATCATTACATCTGCAACACATTAGTCTTGAGAACATACAGCTCTTGGGTGAAGACGGACATCAGCTTCGATATCGCTGGCCTCAGGAGTAGTTTCTGCAGCTTCTGAGTTGTCCCCTGACACATTTGTATCTCGAATAGATGATACTGCCTGCACTGCTTGCCAGACAGCATTGGCAACTTCTGCTTCAGCCGCAGAAGCCTCAGCTAATTTTTCCATAGAATTTCTATCCATGCTGTATAAAATTTAAAATTGAAATCCGAAAAGATGAGTATTATTGAGCATTTAAGTTGAGAAATGACAGACAGGGAAAAGAATGAAACCTCAAACTGCCAAATGACACCCCATCAGCATTTACATCTGAATCTAGACTTGGAGAATGTTGAAGTAAATTAGAAAATTTTGATGTTGGACTTGTAACTGCTGAGGTCTTTTCAGATTGTGATACAAGAGAATTGGTCTCAGACTTAACTTGAGAATTTTCTGCGACCAAAAAATCATCTAGCAGAATATCTGTGTACCAGCAGTACAATGACTTTATGAGAACAAATAAGTAAAAATTCTAAATAAGATAACATCACCACCCATACAGACCTAACTTCGTATCTAGGATAATAAACGGGGAATGAAAATAGACGACCACAAATGGTTAAAGTTCCCTATTTGTTCATTCACTTACCCCCTCTAAGACCACCATGAGCATAAATTCTAACACCAACTGATGCAGCAGCATGTCGGCATCGACGCATGAGCTCTAATGAAGGATCATGCTCGTTTTGTACCTTACTACCCCGAGTAGACGTCACCAGCCCATTTCTATCAGACCAAACTCCAGCTGCAGTGTCCAACACTGTCAATAAGAATGACATAACAAAGATGGATATCAGTAAATATGAATGGATCTTAATGAAAGTGACACACAATTATTCAAATGAATGAACCATAAAGTAAGCATAGAAACAAACCTGCGATAGCTGCTTCACCTTCTACTGCCCGTCCACCCCTAAGAACTCCCCCCGTAACATGCAATCTAGCACCAACAAAAACCTTGGGGCCAAAAAAGCATAAGACAATTTAACTAGATAGTCTATGATAAACACAAAAGGCAGGTGCACAGACTATCAACTAACAGCACAAGTCCAAATGGTTAACAATAAAGTACTTCAGCCTCCTCACTTACTGCAGCATGTTGATATCTTGGTGAAGGAGAAATTCCAGGAGCAAGAGTCCATTCCCACTGGCCATTTCTATGCATGAGCAATCCATAAGCATCACCAAGGGGCTGCAAATGACACATACTCATTATAAACTCCAATTCAAAAGTATCCCACCAACCAGCTGTCAACACAAAAAATAATCAACCATAATATTAAGGAAAATAGCCTATTTAGTCTTCAAAGTTTGGGGGCATTCGTGTTTTTGTTCTCCATGGCAACATATAAAAAGATTACGGAAAAAATGGGCTTTCCATAGGCTATTTTCCCTTAACAAATGGGCTTTCCATGACAACCATTTCATACATAAAAAACAAATCAATGCCAAAAAATTGAAATAGAAGAAAAAATCATAATACTTTGTCTTCTTTACTAGTAAGATTAATTTGCACCTAGTTCCATATCATTCAATCTGAGAAATTTTACCCTTTCCATTCCACTGACTCCACAACATGCTATCTACGGGAAAAAGATCAAACATTATTAAATAAATCAATTTTATAAGAATTTGAGACATTACCGCTCCAGAGGCATCTCTTCCGCCACAAACCAAAAACATGCCATCGGATCGAGCACTTGCTGTTGCATACCTATCAAACAATAGTATTCATCATATGTATATATCCACCATCTATATATATGAGTAATTATATATTTGTAAATTATTCAAAGTATGCATTTTCATTCTTCATAGATTACATAGCAAACCTCATAGCATGTAGCATTAGAAGAAATAGATCTTAAAAAACAAAATGTCAATACAATGAAAAACAGGATAAGCAACTATATGAAGCATATAAGCTAATTACCTATTTCTCTACCAAAGAAACAGAAAAGAGTCTACAAGATGAATCTCAAAGGAAATTTTAATGTCTAAGCCACAGAAGTGGAAAGACAAGGCTACAAGTCATGTGCTCATGTGAAAGCCAGATGCATCACCATACATTGACAATGGCTTGTAAGGATACAAGCTAGACTTGGCAATGATCAATGACATGGTACATCAAGAATTGCAAATGAGAAATCACACTGTCCTCACACAACAATGGAAGTTTTTTAATAGTAAATAAAATATGATTTTCTAAACTATTATATCTATCATAAGTGCAAGTTATACATGGCAAAAAAAAAGAGGAAGTAATAACAGGTTTAGTAGCTTTGGTTCAATAATGTTCCACAAATCCCTAGCTAAAAGGAAAATTTAGATATAGTATTAACTCATTCATCCAATAAGGACTTTTTGATGGAAACAGCAGCCATATTTTCAGAATAAAGAATGTCTACTCACATTCTAGCAGATGGTCTATCACCTTCAGGATTCAGTCTCTGCCACATATATGGCTTTTGAGCAGTATCCAAAGCCCAAGCATCTGACAATACTCTTTTTCCTGCAGAATATATATAAGGTTGAAGACATACAAATTGACATTAAAATCTTAACCCACAAAACCACTTTCCATCGAACCATCACGAGAAAATTTGAACAAAAATTGCGCAAATGATCTTCTTCACAAAAAAAAAAAAAAAAAATTTATAAGCATCAATCAATGAAGAAATATGAATTAGACTTCCATTTTCAGAGGGCTTTCCATGACAAACATTTCAGAGTATTTTACATATTCCCACAGAATACTAATAACAGTAACTGGAATCTAGTTTTCTTTCCTTTGTGAAGTTTGGATTTCCTATTAATGTAGGTGAAGACAAGGCTAGGGAAGTTGAGCAATCATTAATCATGTGGCTAGCATATAGGGAAAAGGCTTCCAGGCTTAAAGAGTGTTCACGTCTGACTCATGAATGGAGTAAATTATCTGAAGGCTTAAAAAAAAAATTTAAAAAAAAAAAAAAACCAAGCAAAAGTCAAAATGGATAACGATGTTTCAGATCTTTCCTACTTTTAAGCACATGATGACCAAAGATTATATCAGCTAATATTTTGCCTTCTTCATATTAGTGTTTGCATTGGCTGAGCAAATACAAAAAAGAAAATTAATATATATATATAGTGTTCACATTGAATAGTTTGGAGAAAACAATTTTGTTCTTTCAATTTCAACCTTGAACTCAAGAGAATTTAGCTTAACGTTAATTTCTAGTAATAAACATACTCAGGTTTGCAGGTAAAGAACCAATATTTGTTAATGAAGTTCAAGCACATATCAAGATGATAATTGTACATAGAATTCCTCCTTACCATCATTGCCGGTGACGGTAACAAGGTACCTTTGGGCGACCAAATCCATTACATGACCATATCTAGGCCCAGGACCTAGTCCTTGAACTACAACTCTATACTTGAAAAAAAAAAAAAAAGTTAACCAATTCAAAAATAAAATTCAAAGGAAGAGGTAAAAGTCAAAAAGATTCAAGTAATTTCCAGAAGCTGACCGGTGCCACTTGAATTTATCATTGGTCAAATCGAGCACATAAAGGTCATCAGTTGAATGTCCAGCAGGACCAATTCCACCCTACAGAAATCCAACAACTTTAGAATCTTAACGTTGTTATTCAACCCAGTCAAAAAACAAAAACAGAGGAAAAGGTATTAGTTGTTTAACCAGTCCTCATTATTCTTCTAATCACACCTGAAATACAACCATAGTGCCAACGGCAGCAGCTGCATGCGCAGCCCTGGGAGAAGGCGGTTCGCCAGCTGGTTGAAGTCTGAGTTGAAGGAAAGGAGCATAAGTCACTAGGCGGATCACTAATCAAAATTTTCACCACTTCAAATGAAAATTCTATTTTTTTTTCAAATAATAATAATAGATAAATAGAACTAATCAAAATTGGAGGAAGCAAACTAAAAATAAAATTTAAAAAAAAAAAAAAAAAAAACGTGCCTGGTCCATTTTCTGGTAAGAACATCATAGGAATGAACAGAATTGGTTACACCAGCTAATCCTGAAAGGAGAAACAGAATTCAGCAACAGGAAACAAAAATAAGAGCTATACAGGAAGAATAAGGGAAAAAAGAAGGAAAAAGAGAGGAAGAATTACGGATGCCCGGGGCGCCACCGTTACCGCCCTCAATAGCAGTAGCGCCACCGAAGAGGATGAGGCGGGGACCGTGATTTTTGGTAGCCGCGACAGCAGTGAGAGTGTGGCCACAGCGAGGACCGGGGGCGTCTTCATCGGTATCCCAATAAGTCTCAAGTGCACGATAGGTCGGAGCCGGATGTATTAGCCACGGCTTCGAACCCATCCGAACCTAATCTACCCCACCCTACTGTATATCACCCGTCTTAATTTAAATATAATCAAGCAGATCAGAGAAAAGAAAAAAAAAACCAGAAATTAAAAATAGAATAAAACACTTATAGGAGTAAGAAACAGAATGAATCAGAACCACTGGCGTATGGGACCAATGCACGGCCGGACATCAGAATTGAACAGTAAAAACTCGGATCCTCTTAGAATTTGGGATTGGAGAACTTTGGAGTAAGAAAAAATAAAATAAAAAAAGAATTGTAATAAGAGGAAAGGAACTAGGTGGAAGGCAGCTGGCTAACCGGAGTTCTTGGGTTTTGAGGTTTTGGGAGAGCGTGAAGAAGAAATGAAAAGTAAAGTGGAAGTTTGCCTAAATGGAAATGGAAGAAAAAGGATGACGAAGGACATGGATGATTCATAAATCACAATGATGGTAGAGACCGAAAGGTCCACAGCAAACCTGGCGTCAATCGCCTCCTTATTCCTATTCAGTTTAAGAGGTAAAATGAAAAACTACTCCTCCTAGTGGAAATTTTGTTATTATGGAATGGAAAAACAGAAACTACTCTCCCTTTTTTTTTTTTTTTAATAATATATTTTTATCGAATTACTTCATAAAATTATACAGAGCACGTAATATTATTTTCAAACCTTTAGGAATATGTAAGAAATTCCCTTTTCTTTTTTTTTTTTCCTCAAAATAAAATCTTATTCAAATAGATTTTTTTTTATTAAAAATTTTCATTCCAAATTAAAAAAAAAAAAAATCAAATTATACACTAATTAAAAAAAAAATTTAATTAAATCTTCATTTTATTCTTTAATATTATAACAGCAACAGAGATATATATATATATATATATATATTCATTTATTCATGAAAAAAGTATGATATAATAGAATAATTGTAATTCAAGAATGATTTATTACTAATTATATAATTAATGTTCATGAAAACCCAAAAATAGTATAACAATAAATAAATTAAAGAGAAACAACTAACAAGGTATGTGTATATATATATAATGTAGCACTATTTTAATCAAATAGGTTGAAAAGAGTGATCCAATAAATCAATAAGTTGTAAATAACACGGAAAGTGTGAAAAAGTAAAGCTTCATACCCTTTATTTATATTTTATTTACGTGACACTCGATCCATGTAACATTATTCACACACACACACTATATATATATATATATATATATGTTAAAATTTGAAAATTTGAAAATTAAAAGATACTTAAATTGTGTAAAATTTAGTTATGGATAAGTAAATAAAATAATGTAAAAATATTTTTATATCATCATATAATACACAAAATTACCCATTTAACCTTTGACACATTTGAAAATGTTAATTTGAAAAAAATTAACTTATAAAAATCAAATACATTGAATAGATGTATTTAATTATTAGCTGATCAAGCCTTCTAGTGATAGTATTTTTTATAATTACACTAACAGTCACATCAATTACTTTAAATAATAATTTAATAATTATCACACTTACAAAAAATTATTTTTCTCAAAATAAAAATCTTATCCAAATAAATATTTACCAAGTACTTTTTTTTACTTATTTTTTTTTAAAAAATAAATTTCACTCAACAAAAAAAAAAAAAAAAAAAAAAAAAAAACACTACCAAGTACAGCCTTAATTTTGAGATTGTGTTAAAGCTACTAAAAGAATGTATATATAACATAATATATAAAAAGGGAATCTCCATTGCGGGTAGTTTGTTTGTCAGGCACAGGGGTTGGGAAACATTGAATGAACCCTGTCGATCTCTGCAACTATCTCCCGACTGAGATTGACCCGACAGGCATCCACAACTTCCTGGAGTTGCCACACTTTTGTTGCTCCAAATACCACACTAGCAACTAAAGGGTTCCTCAACACAAAGGCTGTCACCAAAAATGATGTTCAGAAGCATACAATATTAACTGAAGACAATGATAAAAATAACCGAATTATGGTACTATCTCTGTATGAAAACCATTCAAGAAAGGAAGTACTTTCTCCTTTACAGCTCAAAACTTCAACAACCATTCCTTGATTCAAATTTAAATAAAAGAATTCACAACTTTTTTTTTTTGTTTTTAATGAATGGAAATAGACATTACAAGACAACAAGAAGAAACCAAAAGAGAAAAGAGGAAAAAGGTGCAGACAGAGATTATACCAATTGAAAGAGATACTGGGTGGACACCGTACCTTTGTGCAATATCAAGATATGACTGTATGAATAAGAGGAAGAAAAAAAACAATTAGAAAGCGAAAATGGACTGTCTGTAAGGCAGTAATGCTGATCTGGTTGCCATTTTCCCATCCATCCCACCAAAGAATTTACACGTGTAAAGAAATTCAATGGAAGACCTTTTAAAAAAGAAGATATTTTGCTAACCTGCTCTCGGTTCATTGATATTTCATAAGCAATGTTATGTATGTAAGACATATAAGGAAACAGAGCGAGAAAATAAGACGCTGTCTGAATCATAAAGCAAATCATTCCGTCTAAATAGTTCCGTTCAGGCTTTTGTGGATGATGCAGCACTGGGAATTCCAAACTTCCAGAAGTTGTATGAATTCAAGAATCAACTACAGAATCAATCTTAAAAATAATAATTCATTTGTCTTACTTCGGTAGCTCTCCTGACATTGGGTTTTAACAGGTTGTATCTGAACTCAGCTTCGCTATACTTTCCTGGACACAGGAAAAAACTGATCTTTACTTAAAAGCTTCACAAAGGAAAAGGTTTTCCCAATACTCTTAGTAAATAGCCAGTATAACCTCTGAAGAGATTCAGACGAGCATCAGCTGGACCCTGGTCATATGAGAAGTACTTCCCAGATAGAATGCCCATTGCCAAAGGACTGTATGCCAACAAATTGACCCTAGAATTATTGTAAATAGACAATTTCAGATTTAGCAGATTAGTACAGTTATGCACATATACTCAATAATGCCCAAAGAATATATTTCCTACCAATTAACCCAGATTCAGAATCAAACAAACAGAAGTAAAGAATGAAACAATCCACAATCACCCCTTTTTCATTTCTGGCTAAGGATATTGAATCATGTCAAACTTGCAGAATATATGTGGAAACTGACATACATATGCAAGACGTTAAAAAATGGGGAAAGCTAAAGTTACGTATTTGATTTACAATTGTGGCATACTCATAAGGATGACAGCAATATCTTTCTCCATAAACTTGGATAATAAAGGGGAGGGACCTAATAACTTGCCAAGAGTTATAGAAAATGTTAGAGAGCTGCAATTAAACTCATTGTGTGCTCAATTAAAAGTGAAAACTGAAATTCTAATATAAAGAGTGCGAGAGCTTAGACTTCACAAATAAATAAATAAACCATGATATCCCATTATTTCATGGAAAGATTTGCACTCAGAGAAGAAGGCATCTGGAAAAGTTTCATCTTTGTCAACATTACTAGATCCACTTTCAGGGATACCCTGTTAATTTGTAAGTCATAACAACGAAAGCAATAAAATAGTGAACGCATAATGTAACAGAAAACTTGAAGTCAGAGAAGGAAGCATCTGACAAGCTTTCATGCTTGTGAACATTATTAGATCTACGCCTGGAGATACTATTACTCAGTTAAATGACATCAAAAGTCAGAAACATCACTCTGAAATGTACATACGTGCAGGGGACTAATGCCTGTCTATAGGTCATACAAAAGACAATACCTTTCATGATGACAGCATTCGGCCATTCCCAAATCAAAATTTCGGCAAAGCAAGTTGTAAGAGTTCTACAAATAGGAGAAACACTAGGAAGTAAGCATCCACTCTAAGAGGGGAGGGAAGGGGAGAGCAGGGGAGGAAGGGAGAAACAAACTCTCAGTTTAAAAATAAACCTGCACCGATACTATCCTAGGATAAGAAGACTCATTTTCGGAAACTTGTAGGAACTTCATCAGACCATAAGGTGTTTCATTGCTTACTCCGACATATCTGATCTGCAAATTTAGTCAAAACTCCATTAACACATAAGCTGGACAAAATGAGATAACAATGAAACGCAAAGCAACCTTTTGTGCAGGGTCATTACCAACCTTACCAGAATCAACAGCTCTGCCAAGAGCATCAAGTTGTTCTTCAAAACTTATGGCAGGAATACAGCGGCTAGGATCATACTCAGTTTCCCCAAACATTGGAACATAGCTACAAGAATCCAAAATAGGCATAAGTGAGTAAATGATGATACTCCATGTTTTTTATATTCAGGGGATGAGGGAGAGTGCCTGTGGGGTTTGAAGTTTTTTTTTTTTTTTTTTTTCTTTTTGCAGTATGGACATGACAACAAAAAAGAAGGTATGAACGACATACAGACCGGTCAGGCCAGTGAATTTGATACAAATCAATGAAATCAGTTTGCAATCGCAACAAGCTGCAAGGTAATTAGCATTTCTCATTAGAGAGTAACACAAAGCAATCACCTCCAGAAGAAAAGGCTAAACTTCTTGCTGTCTGGGTATCCTTAAATTAAACAACATACGTGATCTCTCAATATCCAAAAATCTTAAACATGACAATTAGAATTGTTACACCAGGCAAAGGAATCAATAGAAACAAACAACAATATTCCATGGAAGTAAATAATGCAGGGTAAAATTCCATTATAACATTTGATTTTTTTTTTTTTTTTTCCATGATTTTTAGGCAACCTATTATCTATTGCTTCAGTTATATTCCAGGCATTCAAACTTTCTGGTCCATGTCGAATCCAACTCATCTGCCCAGATGGCCCGCTAACCTGTGAAGTTGCACAATTAAGTTAAGAAAAACTTGTCCAAGTAGCAGTAATTATACATGCAAACACAAACAGAGTAAATTAATAATACACTGCCAAGGCATAAGTCAGAAATAGAGGCAAACAGAATCATGAGTGAAAGAAGAGGTCTTTGACCCGAGAGAGATTGAACGGGAAGAAGAAATTTGGAAGGACAGCGAAAGGAAACACTAATGACCTTAGTAGCAACGACTACCCGGTCTCGAGGAATTTTCCTATCTTTAATCCAACGGCCAAAGTACTCCTCACTTCTGCCCTGGGATTCTGCACGCTGGGGTACAGGGTACCTATGCCAGTTAAAATTTCATGGATAAGGAATTTGGTGAAAATATATATATATATATATATTAGTACTACCACGTTCAAAAGCAACTCCCTATATACATTTCAGCAGAGTCGAAGAAGTTAATCCCAGAATCAAATGCTTTATCGAGAAGTTGAAAAGATTGCTGCAATGTATTTTGCTCACCGAATGTCATGGTTCCTGTAAATTTCAAAAGGGGGAAATTATTTTTAAAAAAAAATTAAAAAATTAAAAAAAGATCATTGTTATTTAAAGAAACCCAGAAGAGAGTTTCGAAAAGCATAAACTGACAGAAAACCTAAACAGAGTCTCGATATCGCCATATCAGGAGTAAAATTGAAAAGAGGCACCGCCATTAATGCAGCTGGTGACCAAGTTGTAAACTTGTAATGATTTTTCTTTCCCTTAGCCAAAGAGGAGGGTTTTTGATTAAAATGGAGCACGATGAATTGTTCAACTTTTAAAATTTGTATTCATAAAAAAAAAAAAAAAAACTTT
>JAXGGT010000169.1:7090222-7110933 GCA_035583425.1 Marsdenia floribunda | reverse complement strand
TAAAATTTGTATAAAAATATTAAATGATATAGATTAAAATCTATAACACCATAGACACAGACACAAAAATGGAGATGAATTGTTCAACTTTTAAAATTTGTATAAAAATATTAAATGATATAGATTAAAATCTATAACACCATAGACACAGACACAAAAATGGAGATGCGGGGGATCGAACCCCGTGCCTCTCGCATGCAAAGCGAGCGCTCTACCATTTGAGCTACATCCCCATATGCAAAGAGTGAAGAAATACAATTATATAAGAGGATGTTTAACATGTGACTCCAATTTCTTCCAAGTGATGAATTTATTATTATTTAAAAAAAAAAAGCATGCGAGGCTTTTTTGCCCCCTCTTGAATCATAGACAAATCTACCATCACAAATGTGCTTTTTTACTTTCTTGATAAGTAATGAATTTATTATTAAAACAAATTTAAAAGCAAACCCATACTCTTTTTAATGAAATTATTAATTTTAATCCAATAACAATGTCGGTTCAACTTAACAAAAGAATACTGTTCTCTTATATCAAACAACAAAAGGAAGTATCGGAAGAGTGCTATTCATATTTCACTCTGGAAACAACTACAATCATGAACAATAGTTTTAAGAACATAACAAGTGTGGCCTCAGTTGAGAGAAATGTCGATTACTATCGGTTCTCCTTCAAACAAGTTCACTAAATTACAACTAAAATTATTTTTGATAAAAATATATAGATCTTAATGTAAAGAGAATAGTGAACGTAAACATAAACCATTCATGATTTCATTCAACCAAAAATTATAATGATAATGAAAATCAAAAGAAACAGATCCTATATCATATTGACAAATAGATAATTCCTAAACATCAATCCAAACTTCCAAAAGCCCTAATTTTGGATCAGCAATTACTTCTGTTTTCACATACTTCAAAACCCTAAAATTCCTGAGACTGCGATCCGACCTCCTTCCCTTTGCCAGTCTTCTTCGGCAATAAATTTTGGTGAATGTTAGGTAAAACGCCGCCATTGGCAATCGTAACAGAACCCAACAATTTGCTTAATTCCTCATCATTCCTCACAGCCAACTGTATGTGCCTCGGAACAATTCGATTTTTCTTGTTATCCCGAGCTGCATTCCCAGCAAGCTCCAAAACCTAAAAACAGAAAACACCAAATTAGGACCAGCATCGAATTAAACGCTACTACATTAGTTTATTATTATTATTATTAAAAATCAAAAATCACCTCAGCGGCAAGATATTCAAGAACAGCAGATAAATAGACTGGAGAACCGGATCCAACTCGCTGAGCATAACGACCTTTCTTGAGAAAACGAGCAATCCTACCAACAGGAAATTGAAGACCTGCTTTGGAAGATCTGGAAACAGATTTTGAGGCTTTGGGTTTCCCTCGGCCGGCTGTAGTAGACTTGGTTGATGCAGTTGTTGAACTCATGGCGGGTGGAAAGATGACACAGGCAAAAATTCGATTTCAAAAAAGAGAGAGAAGTTCTGCTCAGGGAAAAGATACCAGAGAGTAGGGGAGCGGAACTTCCTAATATAGGAAAAGTCGAGAGAGTAATCTTGGTTTGGATTGGTGGGAAAAGTCGAACGAGGATTGCCAGCGTGGACAAGCTTTGGAATAGAGAGTTAAAAAAAATTTCTATCTTATGAGTGGTCAAAAGGGGGATGTCTAAGGATCGCCAACGTGGCTGATATTTGAGTTCATGGTTATTAACCGCTTTCCCAATGGTATTCCCTCCCCCCAGTATTTTCAGTCTTTTCAACTTCTCCGCGGCTTTTCCAGAAAATATTCTACAAAATTACACATGATAAGAAAATTCAAATACTAGATATTAGTGTGAAGGGAGATTGGCAAATTTAGTCCCAAACATTTAGGGTGTATTTGGATTGTAATTTTTTTTTAAATTTTTCACTCAAATTCAAAAAAAATGAGTTGTACTTATTTGGACACCACCTGACATGATACTATTTATGTTTGCCCACTTGGCCAAAAAAATTATTACACTTACAAAATATAAATATATATCAATTCAATGAAAATATCATCATTACACTAATAAAATATATTATTTTTATCCCTCACTTACTAGACAATTTCTTAACTTGTCCCCACCTTACTCCTTATTTTTTGCAATCCACTCAACTCTTTTTTAAAAAAATGAACAAACTCAAACAAAAACTCCAATCTAAATACACCCTTAAACTTTTTGGTAACTTTGATCCTAAATATTTTTTTTTCAAAATATTTGGCTCTAAACATTATATAATTTTTTATGTTTGATCTTTTATAATGAAAATGCCCCTCAACATAAATGGTCAACGACTGAAATATTTCATTAACTGATCATTTAAGGGTAAAATAGTCATTTCAATAGATCCCACCGCTTTCCAGTTCCAACCTCTACCATTAGGGTGTGTTTGGATTGGCAAATTTAGTCCCAAACATTTAAGGTGTGTTTGGATTTTCACTCAACTAGAGTTGAGTGAAGTTTTTTTGTTCCCCAATTACTCAACATATTTGAACATTATTTTTTTCCAAAATAAGTTTGTCCCCCAAAAATACACTTATAAAATTTGTGGACCCCACCTTATTTAAAAAAATATATATTATTAATAAAATCACTCTTACACACTTTTCTCAAAACAAACATTCTCTTACACACACAATCATTATACCTATAAAACCTATATATTTAATCTCCACTTTTTCCAACATAAAATTCAATTAAAAAAAATTACAGACAAGATTTGATTTGAATGAAAGTTTGTCTCAAAAACACAATTTTTTTCTAATGTAGTAGAAATCCAAACACACCCTTAAACTTTTGATAACTTTGGTCCCAAACATTTTTTTTTTTTTTCAAAATATTTGGTCCTAAATATTATATAATTTTTTATATTTGATCTTTTATGACAAAAATGCCCCTCAACATAACTAGTTAACGACTAGAATATTTCGTTGACTAATCATTGAAGGGTAAAATAGTCATTTCAATAGATCCCACCCTTTTACAGTTCCAACCTCTACTATTCTTCTCTTCTCCACTCGAGAAGAAGAAATACAGGGCCTAAAAGTGGGGCATTGAACAGCCAAACAACCACCACTACTGCTCCACCGCCACCACTACTATTGCTATACTTTTTAGCATGCTCTTCCTAAGCCATTCTTTTTCCCAGCCATCAAATTACTATGGAAGCATTTTAATAGCCAAAAAGAGGAAAATTGGATATTTTAATCCCCATTTTATTTTCATTTGAAAGAATTAGTCCTTATATTTTTTCTTTAATTTTTTTAGCTCCCAAATTAACATTAATTGGATAAATAAGTCATTCTAGATATATTTTTACATATTTTTTATGTTAAAATTCAAGCAATTTACAAGTAAGATATTAAATAAAAGTATTTTTACCCATTAAAAAAAGTATACATGCAAATTATGTGATTTTTGGCATTAAAAATAGGAAAAAAATATGGTTATAAGAACTTATTTATTCAATTAATTTTAATTTTGAGACTAAAAAAATTAAAGAAAAAATACATATACTAATTTTTCTAAACAAAAATAAAATAACAACTAAAATATCCAATTTTCAGCCAAAAAAATAAATGGAGCATTATTATACACATGCAATCCAAACCACCCTCAGCATTCAATTCAATCCATGGACAATATCATTACCGGAGATATCACATAGTCTCATAACCAAAAAAAAAAAGAGATGAGAAAGCACACGCCTCCCTCTGATGGCCTGCTCACCAAACTTCTCCTATTTTCTTTCCCTCTGATGGCTCGCTTACCAAACCACAACCCATGACTTCAAAGGACAAGAAAAACAAAATAGAGTAAAGCCCACAATTTGGAAAGGAGGAGAAAAAAACAAAACAAAAAAAAAAAAGGACATGAAAATTAACCCCTAAAATCCCAAACCCCTAGTATCAAAACCTATTAGGAAGCTAACCAACTATAGAAGCTCAAACCCGTCCTCAAGTTGAACAAAGGAATTCCCTATTCTTCCTCCCTTCTCTTAAAGATCTGAATTCAGCCTTGCCAAACCAGACGAACTCTCTCCTTTTAGGTTTTATACTATAACCTTGGCAATGAATTAATGGCCGAGGCTGCCAGGAATAATACATAGGGAAACCCAAATTTTCTTAGACAAAAGACGTATATTTTAAGCTTAAGACAATCCCCTTCAGCCAAATTAATGGTCGTTAACTCGTGAAGTGGTAGTGGGTTGGTGAAATTTCAAACCGTTTTGGAAGTGAAATGGTGGGGAGAGGAAGGAGGTCGGTGGTTGAGAGGCTTGACGGTGGCACTGGATGTGATTGTGAAGGAAGAAGATAAAATGGCAGTTGGGTGGTGCAGATTTTCCAATTTTTTTAAAATGAAATTGACATTTTTGCCCCTGGTCATCGGCCAAAAATCCTGTTGACCTCATCAGAAATGCCAACTCTATGAGTTGAGACTAAACCTACTAAAATATATAATATTTAGGGTCAAATATATCGAAAAAATATATTTGGAACCAAAGTTACCAAAAGATCAAATGTTTAGGACTAAAAATGCCAATCTTCCTAATGTGAATTTAGCATTTTTTTTTCCAGTTTTTTCACTTAATCTCAATGGAAAAAATAAGAAAAATTGACAAATTTAATCCTTAACATTTGAGTCATTGGTATGTTTAATTCCAAAATATATTTTTTAATAGTTTTCGTCATAAATATTCAATAAGTCCTTTACGATGAAAAATAATTTCAAAATTAAATAAGTTATACGTTGGAAAGTGATTGACTATTATGTTGAAGTTATTTATCAAATATAAGAAATAATTAAATGCTTATAATCAAATATATTAAAAAATATATATTTTTTGGACCAAACGTATTAAGAGGTCAAATGTTAAAGATTAAATTTGTCAATTTTTCAAAAAAATAACTATTAGAATAAAAACGATAATAAGATATATTAGTATAACTTGTTTGATTATTTATTGATTAAATCATTAATTGATATTATTTTTTATAATTATAGTATAGTAACATGAATTATTTTTCTAACGATTAAATAACTATTCACACGCTCTATTATATTTTTACAATTTATTTTAAAATTACATAAAAAATAAATTATGTTAGATAAAATGTATATTAAAAATAAACAAATGATCTGGTTTTCTAACCGAAATGACCAAATGAAAGAGAACTCGGACATTATCGTTTAAATTTGGAGTTGGACTAGGTATCCAAGATTCAATTGCCGCCTTGATTCAACATTTTTGGTTGTTGGCAAGGAGGTATTTAGCATTAGCTGGTTCGTATGCGAACGAGAGGCACCTTTAAGTCACACCACACTAGATTAATCCCCGTTTGCAGTGGGTCAGCTCATATAGGACTAAGTGCTGGCCAAATTAGTGTCTCCATTCTCATGGTTTGAACTCGAGACCTTTGATTAAGGCATAAAAGTGTTGAACCGCTCACACCAACCAAGTTTGGTTATCATTGATTCTATTCTATTGACATTGAGCCTGTATTCTGAATCCTCGTCATGCCCATTACAGCGACATTAGCAAGAAAAAATAAAACATTGATCCATATATGCAACTTACGGATAAAAATTTCGTCTAGCAAAGATTCCTACCCGAACATATACAATGACAGAAAAAATCTTACTCCCAAAAAAAAAAAAAAAAGGTAAAATTGGTTGAAAGCATATTTGCAGAAGGCAATGAACTCTTAAGCTATTTCTTTCTCTTGATAGAGCTGGTTCACCAAAGGAGGATGATTCTTGAAGCCGTTGGGATCTTGAGAAACCACTGTTTCAAGACTTTTCAGGTTAGACCTAGCCCCATTAGCTACTAGATACAGAGCAACCTGGGCATGACCTCCTTCGACCGCAAGGTAGAGAGGTGTGTAACCAATATCATCAACCGAGTCAATCTGAGCTCCATGGCTTAGCAGAAGTTTAACACTCTCGATTCGACCTTTGAATGCAGCTCTATGTAGAGGGGTCCAACCATTTTGATCCCTTGAATTCACATTCGCCCCATGAGAAAGAGAATTCTTCATTTCTTGAACATCATCCAATCTAGCTGCTCTATGCAACTCATCCCTGAAATGTAACATATCGTACAGATCAGAATGGTTATTATCCTCTGCTAAGTCATATGGAGTTTTTCCTTCCCTTGTTAAGGCATATTTAGCAAAAGTTGTGTAATCCAACAAGAGTTGAACAGCTTCGACATGGCCTTCGAGTGCAGCATAGTGAAGGGGAGTCCACCCTTCGTCATCACCGGCATCAGCAACACTTCCTACGGACACAAGAAACCGAAGCACTTCAAGATTTCCCTGCATAGCTGCCAGGTGAAGAGCAGTTCTACCTTTGGAGTCAACTGAATTCATATCAATATCTACACACCCCAGACATAAGATTTCTATCAAGTCCAGTCTGTTCATAGTTGCTGCAACGTGTAAAACCCTATCCACCGAGTTGTCTACCGCATAACCTGATTCAATCAAAACCCGAACGGTTTTAATATCCCCAGACTTAACAGCCAGTGACATAGCAGATTGCCTCTCCATGTCTCTACTGTTTACATCTGCACCGGCATCAATCAGAGAAGATACAAAATAAGAGTTCCCATACTTGGAAGCAGTCCTAAGAAGTGAATTGAGCTGAGACCTATCACACCAATCAATGGCCTTTGATAGAAGAAAAGCAACTTCGAGGGACTTGGGAGAAGGAGAAAGAATTAGAGACTCAACAACATGGGGTCCAACGAAGGCAATAGGGATGGTTGCATCTTTGAAGATATGGGGACCTGGTTTCGAGAACAGACGGCGAAGATCTTCCTGATGAGCTTTTCCTGTAGGAAGCATCGATGACCGTACAAGGATGGTATCCAGAGGTGAACAAAGTGGAGGCTGATTCAAAGACTGAGACAAGGAAAGAGTGAAAGATGATGTGGAGAGAGGAGGGATAATAGAGAAGGGCTGTGAGAAGAAGAAGACTGAAGAATTGGTGGTGGTTAGTGAAATGGCCACAGACATAGTGTGCATCAGATTCCTTAACTGGAAGGTAGCAGAGCACTTTTGCCCTCTGCTGAAGGCCAGATACAGCTCCTGAAAATCTGGCTTGACTAATCTGTCCATGACCTAGGCCTTAGAGTTGGACGAACAATGAATTTAATTTGCTTGCATCAACAAGAAAATGAAGAAGAAGAGAACTACAAGATTAGTTTAAAAGTCAGGATTGATTCTGATTTTTCTCAAGTTTTTGGTACCTATTGTCACCAAGTATTTTCAATATTTTGGAATATACAAAGTAGGAGACAGTGACGCCTTATTAATTTTCTAACATAAAGGACAGCCTCAGCGACAAGGATAGGAAAAAGAAATACAAACAATAGGGACCACTAAAATAGAAAATTTGACCTCTGATTGAGGGAAGATCAAAAAAAAAAAAAAAAAAAAATGAGGTATTAAACCCTTTTCTTTATGAAGTTTCAGATTAAACCCTTTTCTTTATGATTTACAGGTTACACATCTCCACAAGGAAGAAGTATCTGCGGCTGACAACAAAAAAAAAAAAAAACCTGTTATTGGAAGCAACTATATTACTTATCCGTGCTACAGCATTCAGGGACTTGTTTTCCACGCTGATGTACTGTGAACGTTTTGGCTCCATCTGGTAATAAAATGTCGTGTTAATGTAAAACAGAGTATGTGTGCAAAGGACTATGATGGAGTTTTAAAACCATAGAACATAGTTTCAGGTGTCACATTTAATGATATCTTTGTTCATGTTTGATGCTTTCATGCAAAGTTTCATATGCATAGACTGTTTTATTTATTATTTAAATACATATATATACATAAGAGCATCCCATTTTCCTTGAGACAAAGTCAAGAGAGTGACCAGAGAGGCATCAGAGTATGAATCGGGCAATCTATGAGGACGAGAGAAAGGCAGTTGGCTCACATCTTTGGTTTCTTATTGTGGGGAAAGCAACTAGAAGTGTAAAATAATGGAATTCATTAACCAGATCCATTATCTTATGTATTTGTCCCTTTGATAAGGGTTCTTCAGAAGTAGCAATTTCTCCTTTGATCTTGGCTGAACTGACAAGCAACAAAATAACTTGGTCTAACAGCTATAAAAATTTAACCAAAACCACCCATGTCCTTATTTTACTGTCTTTTGTAAGTTAGGAAGGAGAAAATTTCTCTATCAGTATGAACTAATTTTAAAGTCTCTCTTCAATATCAGCTGCCCCCACTTAAAAGGAAAATGAAGAGTAAGTCCTGCATATACTGGCATTGATAATTAGACATAGTTTTATCCTGTCAACTATAAGTCACTATCGGAAACTACAGGAAATGTTGTTAGTCTTAGTCAAAGAGCAAAGCTTTTGTATAAATTATTGTTTAAGGAGATATACAGAAAAAGATGAAACACAGAATATTAGGATATTCGACCAAACATCTGTTTGTTGTTGATTAAGGATGGAAATTAATTGGGGGGGGGGGGGGGGGGTGTGGTTGGTGAGATCACTGATAACTACTTATTAACAGCAGAAAAGTTATGTGTTGGATCTTCAATATTGACAAACTAAGAGTCTTAGACTACCTACTCGATGATTGATGATGCACGATATTGGACCTTCAAACGATAAGTACCCTTCTTCCCTCTTGAGAAAAAAAAAAAAATCAAAGTCATCATCAGTCTAATTAAAAGAAATAAAGAATTGGGCAAAAAATTATGTTTGCTGAAAATGCCTTCAGATTTTATGTGCAGAATCAACGAACAGGGAGAAACACTGCAACAGAATCAAACATGTTTTCTCATTTCCAGGATTTCCCACTATCTGATATTAGAAAACCTCTTCCATGGTTAATTAGAATTATAAATATAAGGAATAAGTTTCAAATTTTAATGCAATAATAAAGGTAAATAATTAGGCCATTAAAGTACAAAAATGAAAAATAAATTCAGAATCTATCTATAATTAAAAGATCTCTAATAAGAACGCATCGTAAGAAAGTAGAGAAGGAACCATGATATATCCATACCTCACGAACAAAACAAATGTAAAAATGTTAAAATGAGTTAAATTGTCACTTACTCTAAAAGCTTAAACTGATAGAGAGGGGTTAAATTTATCCTCATAACACACCCCCTCACGTGTGGGCTGATCACAAATTTTGTTAACAAGGCTCAACATGTGCACAATAATCAATAAATGGGGGCAATAGCAGGGATTTGAACACAGGACCGCCCGCTCTGATACCAAGAAAAAATCTAAGAAAAATGTTTAAGAAATTTTCATTCCACATGAAGAAAGTAAATACAGGGGGTATTTAAGTAGTTGAGTGGATTCAAGATGGGTTTGTAGATACAATCTGAAAAATATCTATAATAGTCTATGTGGCTGATATTTAAGTGTAGAAGGCTAATATTTTGAGTAACCATCAGCCTTTGTCTATGTGGCTAATATCTTTAACAAAATCCAATATTTTATGAAAGGACAAAACATATAGAGCTTGACTGTCATTTTGTCCGAGAAAAATATCAAGCTAGAGTGATTAAACCACTTCCTATGTCTTCTCGATCACAGCTTGCAGATACCCTTAGTCTTTTTAGTAGGTCGTATTATATAATTTAAAAGTGCATTTGATTCTTTTTCTTTACTAAAATTAATCTTTTAAAATAATAAATTTTAAAAATAAATAAATTAAGAATATATATGTCTATTATATATTAAAAACTTACCAATTAAAAAAATTAATCATACTATTTTTTCTTAGAATTCCACCTCCCCCTCCCCTGAGGTTTTTTTTTTTTTTTTTTTTGCGTCGAATTCTTTTGAAAAAAAAAAAAAAAAAACTTTTCTTAACGTCTATTTTTGTATGCACAAGATTCAAAATCTTGAGACCGAGTGTCCGCTTTTTCGTGCCATGTTGTTTATGCTTTTGGGCTCTTCTAAATAGGTCTGATGATCGACAAATTTTTTTTTATTTTTTTTATTTTTCCTTTCACGGAGATTCTATATATGTGGGCTTTGGTAGAATATGAAGTAAGCCCAACATATCTTATGGGAATCTGTTGGATACTAACTAATTAATGGGCTAAAGTTTTTCAGCTTTTGTCTGGATATCTTGGGCTGGATAATTCTTTTTATCAATAATAAAAAATTCAAAAAAAAAAAGAGGAAAATTGATAGATTTAGTCCCAATCTTTCAATTATTAATGTAGTTAGTTACTTTTCTTTATCTTTTATTTAGTAGGTCCCAATGTATAATAAATTTGTGCATTTAATTATTTTCTTCACAAAATTTGACTTACCCAAACAAAGATTTTGTGAAGAAAATAATCAAATACATCAATTTATTATACATTAGCGACCCATTAAATAAAAATAAAGAAAATGGACCAACCACACCAAATTCATAAATATTAGGGATAAAATTCAACAATTTTCAAAAAAAAAAAAAATGGATAAATTGATAGCTTAGTGGTGTAATTTTCTTTTTTTTTTTTTAGTACACGAGGTGTCCTGAATGGGTCCAACTATAGACGGTACCTTTAAACCATGTCTACATTCAGACTAATTTTCGTTCGAGATGGGTAGATCCCTTCCTCGAGGTAAATTTTGGCCCCAAGTTTTTAAATGACTGTATACATGAGAGCGATTTCGAACTCACAACCTCACTTAAGTTAGGAAAGCACCTTACAAATTCACCTACGCCTTGAAATTTAGTAGTGTATTCTCATTTACTCATGTATCTTGTCCAAGCTTGTTAGGTAAAAGTCATTAGTTCAAATATCATCAAGGACGATCTCATGCCTCATATTTTCGCCATATGTTGTAATTTTAAATGTCTCAATCTATATTAATTAATAAGAATATTAGATTACAAAAAGTACATCAAAAGAATCAACAATCTGTTAATCTAAGTGACAAGTATCTTAGGTATTTTTTAAGTAGTATTTTGAGTTCAAATCTTAATAAATACAAAAATAATATTAAAAGAGTTTGTTTCTCGAAAAAAGAAAAAAATAAATTGTCACGAATAAATTCTAAATTAATCCAAATTTAAAGTAGCTAAAATATTAAAAATTATGGTAGTTTAAAGTAGGAATTATAATATTTTTTTGAAATTTGGACGTATTATGTAATTGTGCTAGGGTGTCTATATATAACGGGTTTACTTCCAAATTGCCGACCACATACTGTGTCTGTGTGTGTGTGTGAGAGAGAGAGAGAGTGTGTGTGTGTGTGTGTGTGAAAGTAAAAATAAAAAATAAAATGGACAGCTAAGTTCTAAGCACGAGAAAGCGAGAGTGAGAATTGTATTAATTTCGTGTTCATGTACTAAGAGATGACTTTGCTTCGCTTATCATGTGACGCCATTGGACTCACAACCCTTACGATTTGTCAATCCCCACATTTTTTATTCATCAATATATATAATACACAAAATATATATATATATATATATAATATATTATTCTTGATTCGGTCATTAGTCAAAGTAAAAAATTTATTTCATAGTTTAATTAACATAATTTTTTAAATTTAATTTATCGAGTGAAAAAATTTAAATTTATTTTATGGTAAAAATAGTTTTGTATTGTATTTTCATTATACATTGTAATTTTTTGAGGTCTCGATTCATATAATTTTAAATTAATGGACAAAATAAATAAATAAATAAATATTGAAAAATAAGACTAAAACAAGATTGGTGTTTTTTTTAAGTGTCAAAATTATAATTTTATAGGCAAATTGGCATAAATAGTCCTCAAACTATGACCATTTGATGATATTAGTCCCTAAATTAAATTTTTGGTGACATTGGTCCCTGAATTATGTTAAATTATGTGGGATTAGTCGTTTCATTACAAAATTTATATTATCTCACTGTTAATTTTTAAAAAAAAAAAAATCCCAAAGGAATTTTAGTCATTTCATAATAAAATTATACAAAAAAGTCAATGCATATGTATATATATACGGTGAAGAGAATGAGAGCAATGACAATACGTATATGTATTTGTATTAATAATATATTTTTCTTTTATATAATGTTATTGTGAAATAGCTAAAATGCCTTTGGATAATTTTTTTTTTTTTTTTTTTTTTGAAATTCACGGTATGATATCAAAAAATTTTAATGGAATGACCAATCTTAAACAATTTAACATAATTTAGGGACCAATATCAAAAAAAATTAATTCATGGACCAATGTCATCAAATGGCCATAATTGAGGGACTATTTATGCCAATTTACCTAATTTTATGTACCATTCAGATATTATCTAATAAAAATATAAAAAACTTTATAAAGTATTTATTTTAAAAAATCAAATCATTTGAAAGATACTTTATTTATAACAACTTGTACAGGCTTCTTTCCGTTTTTTTTTTTTTTTTTTTTTTTTTTTAACTTTCTTTATTTCTTTTATATATATACTTTAATTTCTTTTTTACTTTGGAAAATGCCGAAAATTTTATATTGGGAAAAAGATTATCTTGAGAATACTTTTATCAAATTAGTTTTTATATATTGAACTTGTGAGAATCTTCTTATAGTACTACTGTTTGATAAATTACAACAACTCTTAATGTTATTTTAAAATATTTCAATATATATATATATATATATATTAGATTAATCATCAATATTGTAATATATTACATCATCCTTTTTACTAAAAGTGGAAGACAAAAGAAAGAAATAAAAACAAAATACAATTAACTTTTAAAATTCAATTTTTTAAGATCATATTTTAAAACATTGCTTTTTCCTTATTATTATTGTTATTATTTTCATTTTTAACATGTGTATAAATAATTAATCACCAAAAATGTATAAATAATTAAAAATTAATTTAAAACAAAGTGAATTACGTTAAAAGTCGGAAAAAAAAAAACTAAATGAAAAAAGTATTTATACATATATATATATATAGGAAAATTTTCTATTTTGGTTCGATAACTATTTTTGTTTCTCAAATTTGGTCCTAAATCTTAAAAAATCAAGAATTTGGTCCTATAATTATTTTCATTTTATGAACTTGGTCCTAAATCTTAAAACAAAAAATAAGAATTTGGTCCTATAACTATTTTTGTTTTCTTAAACTTGGTCCTTCCGACCAAATTTGTGAGATTTTTCGATCATTTAAGTCTAGTGAAAAATGACGAGAAAAAAATACAAAACTCTACCTCTTATCATAAAATGCCCTCATAAAACTAAATATGTGTTTTTTACGTGATTTAAACGATAAAAAAATCTCACAAACTTGATCGAAAGGATTAAGTAAAGAAAATAAAAATAGTTATAAAACCAAGTTCTTGATTTTTTTTTTTAAATTTATGACCAAATTCAAAAAACGAAAATAATTATACGATTGAGTTCTTGAATTTTTTAAGATTTAGAACCAAATTTGAGAAACAAAAATAGTTATCGCACCAAAATAAGAAATTTTCCTATATATTAATTTTGATTTTTTAAAAAAAAAAAATTAACGTGATTGTAATTAATAACCATTCATAATAATAATAATAAATAAAGTTATTATAAATTGAATTAAGTTTGTTATTAAAAATAATAGAAATAATAAATTTAAATTTATAATTTTTGAAGTCACAATATAATAATATTAAAAAAAATGCATAATATATATATATAATAAATAGACAAATGTTTGTTGTTCCAATGGTATCAGCCCACGTATAGCAAGCCATGTGAAAGAGTACTTAAGTTTACAATTCAAACACCGAAAAGAAAAGAGGGAAAGAAAAATAAATAAATAAATAAATAAAACGTTGCGGACAACCATTATTTTTATTTTTATTTTTTTTCAGAATTGTAATGGGTTCCCACTTCGTTCTCCCTAAAATATAAATAACGACAAAAAAAAGATAAATACTGCCCCGTTTCATTACATTATAAATTTTATTAGAATTTCCGGACAAATGGCCGGTGGTTTGTCAAAAGCTAACCCAAAAAAAAAAAAAAAGGTGCATCAATTGAGATCGAACTACGAAGTGCCAACGTCACCATTACAGTCATTTGTTTTTTGTTTTTATTACAACTAGTTGACGTTTCCGGTCAAATGAAAAGCCAACAAGCTTCCTTACCTATAAACGGAAACGTTACCACTAAAATTCGATACAAAATTATTTTTAATAAAATTTAATTTTTATTTGATAAATTAAATAATAATATTTAATTTTTTTTTAAAAAATTATATTATTAAATTATTTTTTAATATAATTATAATCTTTTACAATTAATTAAATTGATACGTATTTTATTTTTTTTCTACATATTACATATAAAAAAATTCACGCTCTGTACAATATTTTGTAAAAATAACTAAAATATTTTTTAATTTCTTTTTGGAGGAATAATTTTTGAAAGATATTTTAGAAAATTTGACTGTCTTTTTTATTTATAAAATAATAGACATTAAAAATATGGTTTTCATTAGCCGTATGAAAACAAAATTGGACTTAGGTTAGTTTGTCGTATCTCATAAATGCCACGGCCTCGCACATCATTTATCATTTACGATTCTTAGGGGACCAAATTTTTCCAAATTATTATTATTATTATTATTATTACTCTCTGTATGACGGGGAAAATAAAACACCGACTCGTCTTCGTTTAAATTATGATAATAAAGAAAATTGGTGAATGTTTATAATTTTAATATAAATGGTTTCTTTTTTTTTTTCTTTATTTTTTATTTAGTACATTCTTAATGTATAATAAATTAGTGTATTTAATTATTTTTTTCATAGAATTTTTATTTGAACAAGTGAAATTTTATGAAGAAAATGATTAAATACATTTAATTTATTATATATTAAGGACTTACTAAATAAAATAATAATAATAATAATAATAAAAGACCAACCACACTAATGATCGAAAGATTAGAGATAAAATTCATTAATTTTCCATGATAATAATAAGGAAAATGGTCGGTTTAGTCCTCTAATTATTTTCATTAATTAACATAAGTTCACAATCTTTTTTTTAACTTGTTAAGTCCTACATCTTTTTACGAACAACCTGTTAAGTCATTTCGGCCAAAATTTTCAATTTTTCGACCAAAATTCGTATAAAGAGTACGATTTTACAATTAGTCTAAATTCACATATTTATGATATTCAAGAGGACGATTTTGCCCTTAAAAAATCATCACGTGAGGCATGTGATGAATTTTGGTCGAAAAATTCAAATTTTTGGCCGAAATAACTTTAACAGGTTGTTCGTAAAAAGATGTAGGACTTAACAGGTTAAAAAAGATTGTGAACTTATGTTAATTAATGAAAATAATTAGAGAACTAAACCGGACAAATATTCCATAATAATAACTTAGTATTTATGTAAAAATTACTTTCTTTAAAAAAAAAAAAAAAAAAAAAAAATCATAATATAGTATGGAAAAAGTATACTCTCATTAAGCCACGTCTTGCTTGTTAAATTTGGGAAATTAAAAAAAAAAAAAAAAAAAAAGGCCAAAAAAGTCTTGAACGCATTTAATGTTTTTACCTTTGGTTTCAGTGGCTGAGTAAAAGTTTTCACTTCAGTTACTTACGAGGGACCGTTTCGTCCTTTCAATCCACCATTTTTTTTTAATGTATGAGAAAATAAATACAGGGTTTACTGCACCTTCCGCTCTGAGCTCTAATGGTCATTTTGTAATTAGTTGAATTCTTAAATTTTTTTTTTATTATTTTTTATTTTATTTTAACAATTTTTTTTAATTTGATTTTTAATATTTATCTTAACATTTTCAATTTATTCTTAATAAGATAAAGTAATACTTAATTATGACTTTTTATTTATTTATTTATTTTTATAACTTTTTTAATTGTCAATTTTATTATTATTTTTTTCTTTTTGTAATTCATTCTTTTTTTTTTTCTTGTTCTTTTTCATACTTTGTAATTTTTATTTTCTAATTAGATTTTTTTTAGTAAACAAAAAACAAAGATTAAATTAAAAATAGATGTTTTCTCTAAAAAATATATTCATATTTTTTATCATATTAAAAAGAAAAAATTTAATTTTAAGCGATTGAAAATATATATATATATATATATATATATATATAACTATTTATTATATATAATACATAAACTTTTTTTAGATTTTTTTTTTTTCAATGGCATGACTCTAGTTTAATTAAGTTGAACTTTTAGGTGGTTTTGTTTTGTTTGTTTTTTTTTTTTTTAAATCTTTTCCATCTTTTTATGTATTGATCTTTCGATTTATGTCAAGAAGACATAGTTTAGTTGGTAACATAATCACTTATGAAATTGTCTCAAAATTTTTAAAAAATAAAATAATATTTTAATTTCGAACTTTAATTAATTATTGTCCTTTCGTTATAAAATTTTTAAAATATTATTTTGTTAATAAAATATTATATTTTTTCAAGACTTTCCATTTTTTTTTCCTCAACTTTTTAATTTTATACCTTATTTTTTTTATCCATATCAATTCATTTATTTTTTTTCCCTTTTTTTTTCCTAAAATAATTAATTCAAAATATCTTAAAGAAATTTTATTCAAGCTAATGAAAAACTTGCTTAACTTTCTTTCTTGATAAGGACGATAGGGACATAAATTTTAAAAATAATATATATATATATATATATATATATATATATGTTTGTATATACATATATATTTACTCTTTTTCTATTTTCTTTTGGACACGAGATATAAGTTTTATTCTAGCTAAAATTAGTCTTGTTGAAAATTATTATATTATTTTTAAAATTTATGTCCCTATCGTCCTTATCTTTCACATTGTACAATTCAATAAAATCTTATTTAATCTCTAACTAAAGATATAATATCAATATAAAAATTAAAACTTCATATATAAATATTTCATTATTAATATTTTATTTCAAATATTATATTTATATATATAAAAAAAAAGTAAAATATACCTTGATTTTTTCTTTATTTAAAATATCAATATATGATATTATTAATCTCACAAGATACGTGAGACTTTTAATATATATATATATATTTAATTAAGAAGGATTAGCTCAGTGGTAGCATCCTCACTTATAATTTAGGGGTCATAAATTTGATACATGAAAAAAAAAAATTTTTAAAAAAGTATGCATATCTAGATTCAATTTACCTTTAAAAGAAATAATAAAATTTGCATTTAAAAAGTATAAAGTTTAAAACAATATTATGAATTAATTTTAAAATATTAATTAATAAATTTAAATATTTTTTTTTATTTTTATGTTATAAATTTAATATATATATATATATAATTTTAATATATTTGTCCTTTTACCTTTTATAGATATATATACTTATGTATATTCAGTTTATATGCAGGTTCATATATATTTAATTATTTATAAAAATAAAATTTATAAAGAAAAATAATAAAATAAATTAAGTACATCAAAACATAATAATAATTTGCAATAAATAAAAAAATATAATATATATATATATATATATATATATATATATTTGTATTTAGATGGGATGTGTATCTAATGTGTATATATATATATATATAAATTCGAGTACAAATGTAAGACAGAAATTCTAACAGGACTTACGGAAGAGATGAATTTTGTCTTGAGCAAATAAAAAGGCAAAGGGGGTAGAATTGGAGTTCTGAGAATGGGTAATGAAGAAAAGCGTGTGGGCACACCTTAATTTTGCAGTGGAAGACAAGAACAAAGAAGCAAAGCAAGAAAACAAACAAACAACAGCGCTCGGTAGAAAGGAACCCCCAAAGAAAGGACAAAAGAGAGAAAAAGAATGTAAATAAATGTTATTATTATTTTTATTTAAAAAAAATGAAGGCATGGGAGGGTATTAACTTTTTTCCTTTTCTCCAATTGGTGGGATTGACCCAATCTTCACAACAAGCCAAACCCTGTTCCTAGTTGTTGACCTAACCCACAAACTGCCAAAATTAAGTGGGCCTAACCAATGGCCCCCCACATTTTTAGCTTTCACCTATGAATTCCCCCCCCACCCCCCGCCCCCCGAACAATTTAAGTGAATGGAATTTGGTTCTCTTACATAAGGTATTGAGTTTAAATTTTGTGCTAGAAAGAGTTTTTTTACAAAAGCGTTTGACACGACTCGATTCGATTTCAGATTAATTATAATCCAAAGTGATTACCAAATAAAAAAATTTTCCCTCCCCAATAACATATTGGTTTGAGTGGGATCGGAAAGACTGTAATTCCCTTTCGAGTTTCATTTTTTTTTATAAAAAAATAAATGTTAAAAGAAAAAAAATTCTTTTGAAAAGAAATTTGATATAATTCGATTCTGAATTAATGGGAATTTAAAGTGATTATCAAATATAAAAATTGAAAAAAAAAAATAAAGTCCGGTCTCTTTCCACACACACATCGTCTAAATATGTATATAATTTAGAAGAAATTTTTATGAATCAATTAATTTAACAATAATAAATGATTTTAATTTTATAAATATAAATATTATGAATTTGAAATGCTTATTAAAAACAAAAATTTCGAATGTCACATTGGAAACGGGGGTGGGGAAGGAAGGAAGGAAGAAATTGTGGGGGTGTTAGTGGGAGCGTTTAAAACGCGAAAGAAAGGACAAAAGTATAGAAAGAAAAAAAAAAGGGGGGGGGGGGGGAGGGAGGGGGGTGTTGGGTGCTTTGCGGCACATGCTTAGCCACCTTCATATACGACAATTAATGTGTCCAATTTTACAAGTATTGGCGTGCTACTTACTACTCCTTTTCCTTTTTCTTTGTTTTAAATTATTATTTGTATACATAATGAAAAGGTATTTTTAGTTGGTAAAAATCTCAAATTTAAATTATATGTAAAAAAATAAAAAAATTAAAATTTTATTTATTTATTTATTTTTATAATTAAAATATTTCATTAAATTATTGGAGATAATGCATCTTATGTTTACTTTTTGCCTTTTCAATCACATGCGAAAGGTAAAATTTGATACCATTTAGTGGTAGTAGGTTTTATTGGTTTGTTTGTTTCCATAATTTAAGAGTAAAAAGTCAATAAAACGTATTTTAATTATTAATTATCATTCAAGAAGTGTTAAATTTAAAGACAAAAATTCGTTTTTTTTTTAATTAAAATTTTGACTAATCTAATTCAAAGTTGGACTTAGAATTTGATTCAAATATAATTTATAATTTTTATAGAAACCAAACCAAAATCATTATCTCTCCCCACCTCCCTCGCCCCGCCCCCTCCCAACCACCCCGCCACTCTTTTTCTTAATGCAAACAATTATATCAATTAAAACATTGGAAATTCGGTTCCCACGTTAGACCCACCATCTTAAGACAAAACCCTCATATCACCAAATGGAAACCTTAAACAAAATGACGAATGTAAGAAAACTCAGGGATGGAAAAAAAAAAAAAAGCAAATCCCAGCAATTATGGTGAAGAATAAACGTCTAGAAAGTTTGTTTTTTTGGTATGTATGTCCAACCCTTTTTTTTTTGTTTACTTATTTTTAATTAAAGCGTTAATAATTATTTTAAATTTTAATTAATTTTTTTTTAAAAAAAAAATTTATATTACAAATGAAAAAATCCATAATTATCTGGTTTGGAGAGCACAAGGCGGTGCATATGTCATTCCCACATTTCTTGCGCCAAAAACATGAGGAAAAAGGGAAATATTAGTTTCTACGAGAACAAGCAACAACACATTTAATTTGTGCATTTACCCAAAAAAAAAAAAAAAAACACATTTAATTTGTGCCAAAATTTGTTTATTTTTGATAAATTATCAATATCAACTCTATTTTTATAATTATTTTTAGTATTAAAAGAAAAAAAAAAGGGGCATAAATAAATACACTTAAGACTTGATGGACACCGGTCCCACAGGATTTATCTCCCAAGAAAAATCTAATCAGTGGGTATTGTTTCCGTTCCCTATCAATACGTGTCAAACAACTAAAGCCCCACTCTGAAAGGCCGGGTCCCGTTATCCTCGTATCTACTCAAAAGTAACAAGAACCTTTGAGGTGGAGCAGGGTGGTAAACCGACACGTGTCGATTGACTTGGAAAAAGATAAACACAAACACGTAAAAGAAAATATAAGGAAAATAATAATAATAATAAAATAGATAAATCGAACGACAAAATCCAAAGCCCAAACCCCGAACGAACCCAAAAGGGAGAAAAAAGGAGGTGGGGTCCATCGCCAACGCCACGCCACGCCACAAACACACACACAACTACTACTACTTCTCCTCCTCACGTAAAGAGAGTTCTGACAAAAAATTACATGCACACCACGCGCTCCGCTAAATGACAAAACACGTGTCGTGGGTATTTTCGCTGAAATAGGGAGGGTATTTTAGTAAATTGGGAAGGTTTGGCAATAGATTGAAGACGGAACTCTTTTGTCGCCACGTGCCTTGGCGTCGGCCGCACGCAGGAGAGCTCTATTTGTCTCTCTTTTCTCTGCCTGTGTTTTCGTTTCTCTTTTTTTTCTCTCATCTCTTCTGATAAAATTTCTCAAGTACACCTACGGTTACAGCTACTTTTCCAAATTCCAAGTTTTTCTTTTACCAACTTCATTTTTTCCCCCCCTTCTTCTTTTTTTTTTTTTTTTTTTTTTTTTTTTTTTTTTTTTTTTTTTTTTTTTTT
>JAXGGT010000169.1:7027685-7041007 GCA_035583425.1 Marsdenia floribunda | reverse complement strand
TATAAAATTTGTAGATTCTACCTTATTTAAAAAATATATATTATTAATAAAATCATATTTATACACTTTTTTAAAAACAAATATTCTTTTATACACATAATCATTATATTTATAAAATCTATATATTTAACTTTCACTTTTTTCAATATTAAAATTCATTTAAAAAAAAAAATTACAGACAACATTCATTTTTAATGAAAGTTTGTCTCAAATAAAATATATTTTTTAAATATAATAAAAATCTAAACACAGCCTTAATTTTTTCTTTTTAAAATAAAAAATCACTTTTTTTTCAATTTAAGTTTCATGTATATTCATTAAGAGAGAGAGAGAGAGATAGATAGACGCAGAAAGAAGAAAATGCAACAGTTTGACTTACAATATCAGGTCCAAAGTTACCGGCTAGCCGACCCATATATTTCCAATGGTTTGAAATACTGTTATCTTGACAACTGCTTGGAATGGGCTGTAGGTGTGGACCACAAGCCCACGATAAAAACAACACAATTAAACAAATTATGTTCAAATGATTAATGGATCTGTTTAATTTGTTTGGTCCTTTTTTTTTTGGTAAGTGATTTAATCTGGTTGGTCCGAACCTTATAAATAGATTATATATATATATATGGAAAATTGGTTAATTTAATCTCAAATTTATTTTTAAATGGCACATATGGTCTCAAACTTTTTTTTTTTTTTTCAATTTGAGAGTCTTCAATTTTATTTTTTTTTTTTTTTAATGTATGGTCTTTTTTGATCGAAATTTACACAAATTTCAACTAAGTCAACGGTATTTGACCGATTACCTCAATTGATCAGGTAAAATAGTCATCACAATAATTTTTTTAATCTAAAAACAAAAAAATTTTTAAAAAATCCCCCTTTTTTCACCCACCCCTCTCTTCCGCCCCACAAAAAATCTGCAAATTCCAACCGCCATGGAAGAATAGAGAAAGAGAAATGCGGGTCTGCGATATACATGTGTATATATACATAGACGTAGAGAGAGAGAGAAAGAAAGAGACAGAGAATGTGGGTAAATTCGACCCTGGCAGTGGCTCCTACAATCGAATTCATCGATTCACGAAATTGGGAGAGAGTAACTAATTCAAGTCCGAATGGGACTCTTTCGGACTCCCTTGAAAGCCGCCCCTTAAATTTTATTTATTTATTTATTTTATAAATAGAATAAATTAATTAATTAAGGGAATGAATTACAGCTCATAAGAAAACCTATACGATTCACGGTTACTACCTGCAGGTAGCCACCGGAGACAGGAAAGTCGAACATTTGGAATGCCGGAAGACAGGGGTGGGGTGGAAAAGGGGAAAAATTTTTAATTTTTTGTTTTTCAAATAAAAAATATATATATTATAATGACTATTTTGCCCGTAGTAAAATGAGGTAATCTCAACTATAATTGCCTTAATTGGAATTGGGGTAAACTCATGCCAAAAGGACCGTATGTGAAAAACAAAAATTGAGGACTCTCAAATTAAAAAAAAAAAAGTTTAAAATACAAAATAAAAATAAATTTGAGACTAAATTTGTCAATTTTCATATATATATATATATATATATATACATATATTTGAAGAGTTTGATTTCAAAAAAATATATATATATATCTGATCAAATTTAATTATAGATTTAATTAGAATTCAATAGAGCTATTAAATATCGAAATTTATACTCAAAAGAGAAAGAAAGAAAAAAAAAAAAAAAAAAAAGGAAGGGTCGATTTCAAAAGATTTTATTATTAATTGGTGGTAGGTAGGTATCATTTGTTTTTTGTAAGAAAATTGATGTTGAATAAGATATGTGATATGATATGTTGAACTTTACAGCTCTAAATTAGTAATAGGCACAACCTTTCTTTCTCAATAGATTGTGTTTGATTCACATATTATTAGGAAAATTCGTCCATGTAATTCCTGAAGTATTGCGTTTTCACCTATTAGGTCCTTATCTTTTTTTCTACCTATTAGATTCTCATAATTTTTACGAACAATCAGTTTGGTCCTTTCGACCAATAATTCAGCTCCTAAACATTGCTTTCAAAGCATCTCCACTGTTAGTTTTCTTGAAATTATTGCGTAAATGTCTTACACAATGCCTATGCTCAGATCTAAGCAACAATTCTGGCCTGAATTATTAGTTGGAAGGACCTAATTGGTAGCCTGTAAAAACTATGAGGACTTAATAGGCAGAAAAAATAGATGAAGACCTAATTGACGAAAAATCACAACTTCAGGGACTAAATGGTCGAATTTTCTCATATTATTATTATTAGATACTCATAATAATTCAATTTCAAATTCTCTTACTTACATTATTAATTCATCTATTAATTTTTTATTTTATTTTATTTTTTTGCTTAATGCACGAGGTGTTCCAAATGGGTCGGGTAGTACTTTTAAGCTATGTCCACATTCAAACTAATCCACGCTCGAACCGGATAGGTCCCTTGTGGGAGGTAGGTAAGCTCTAAGTTTTTAAACGACTACATACGTGAGTGCGGTTTCAATCCCATAACCTTATTTAAGTTAAAAGAGCACCTTACCAATTCATTTACGCCTTAAAGTTGTGTATTAAAATTTGACTATTTTAATCACCATGATTTTAATCAATTATATATATATATATATATATATTTGTAACTGTTTTTATCATTTTGATCATATTTTATTTATTTATTTTTATTAAATTAAGGTTGTTTAATAAGTCTTAACTTTTTTGCTCTTTTTCTTTTTTTATATGTAAAAGTTTTTTTTTTTAAATTTATGCTATCAACTTAGAATACTTATGAACTAATTGTAAAATTTTAAACTTGATAAAACAAAAAGTTATAATATGATTTTTAAAAAAAATTAGAAGATTATTTTAAAAATAGTATGTGAATAAAATATAAATTAAAATTATTTAAAAAAAAAAAAAAAAAAAAATCAATTAAACTAGCTAACTTTCCATTCATCCCTAAACGAGTCCGGATGGGGGCAGGACGTGAAATTCACCTCCCACCAAATATTATTGCAAAGAAGAAGAAAAAATAATAATAATAATAAATGAAGAAAGAAAGCCTCCAATTTATGGGATTCTTACTCTCTCTGCCTAATAATTTAGAACACTTGTAATAAGACAAAGATTTCAAGAATAAATAAAGTTTTTACTCTATAATAATAATAATAATAATAATAATAATAAAATTCAAACTGTCCACTCTTGGACAGATTAGGCAGACAGAAAAATATTTAGCTTAGAGCTACCCCTCTCTGTCTTTTCCTTTACAAGTAGCACACACATTAGATTTTAATTATTTTATTTTATTTTAAATGAAGATAGATACCATAGATATAGACATCGTGATTCGTGATTGTTTTGGTACACTTCACGAGTTTAAAATATGTCATTTGAGTAAAGAGTTTTATGTCCATACTTAATAACAACCCAGAGATTTCCTAAGCAAGTAATGTGAGAATTCAGTTAATAACAAAAATTAATTTATAAAGTATTTTGAAGTAAATATTGTATATATATATATATAAGTTTAAAGAGTAATTTGCAATTACTTTATAGTCATTTAAAAAAAAAAAAAAATCAAAATATTAAAATAATATTTCAATTGAAATATATTAGCGAGTTTCATAATTACAATTTTATTAAAAATTGTAATATTAAAATTTTATTATTATTATTATTATTATTTTAAAAAAAAGTAATGAATGTAAATTAAATTTTAAAAAGACATCTATTTATATCCAATAAAATGATTAAAGTTGATGTTATCCAAATGTTTATAACTGTAGTTGTTCTTGAATCTATTTTAAGCCATGAACATCACCACCTTTTTGTTCCATTACTTTACTTGTAGTTTTATTTTATTTTATTGTATGATCAAAGGTCCATATGGTATTAGAAAAAAAAAAAAAATACTGCCTTTTTATAGCCTTACGTGATTTTTTATATTATTATTTTTTAATTAAATGAAAACATGGATGCAGATCTGACCAATAAACAAGTAGGAGGAGAAAACATAGAACGGCTACCATTCCCTCCCTCCTTCATTTACTGGACAAAAGAAAATATTAGGTGGTGGATCTGTATCCATTACAAATTAATTTATATTTTTCTATTTTAGTTGTTATATTTTTACCAATTATATTATTTTTTTTTTTTTATAATATATATAATTTATCAAAATTGGATTTAAATTAAAAAAAAAAAAAAGAAAAAGAAAAAAATACTACAAGCTAAAATAGAATAACATATTAATACTATTCATAGAACAGAAGGTTTGGACGTAAATTACTAAATTGCAACTTGATACCAATGACAAAGACATACAACAGCCGCCAGACTGGAAAAATGTACCAAAATAAATGTGTTTTCAAGTTGAAGACGAAACAAAATATTATTTAAATTAACCATTTAATTTGACATAATGTGATAAATTAATATTACTTCTAAATCTCTATATTCCTGATAAATACCACATAAATTAAGATCATAATAAAGTTTTTTTTTTTTTTTTTTTTCCATAATATTAATTAGATTCTATATAAACATAACATGAAATTAAATGACTCTGAATATTGATTTATTAAAAAATAATATTTAATTTATTTGTGTCAGTCTTAATTAAATTTATTACATATAAAAAGTATATTTAAATTTAAAAATATATTTAGGTATTTTATATTTATATATTTTTAACAATTTTCTTCTTTTTTTTTCATATTATTTTAGTTGTAGAAGGTGACAAATAATTTATTGATTTTATAAGGAGATTATCATAAGTATTAACAATGGACATATTTTAAAAATTTAATCATATATATAAATTTATGATTTGGAAAAAAAAAAAAAAATTAAAGAAAAAACTCTGAAATCCTATACACGTCTCTCTCTGTATGGATTAGATAGATCCATTCATACTTTTTTAAAAACGGTACGTAAAAGTTATTTGGTTTTCATCATCTTTTCTAGTGAAAGAATAACGAGACATTGATCCCATCCCCTGTCTGTTTTAGAGCGGGGGGAAAAGGGAAATTCCTTGGTTCTGAATTCCTTGAAGCAATCTGGTTTGGTTTGGTTGCACCACAATTGAAATTTCACAACCAGAAAAAGGGAAATGGCAGGCCGGGAGGATGAAGAGAAAGGGCAGAGGAGAAACGCGGGAGAGGAGATCAGAGAGCCACTCATTATACCGGTTATAAGTGGTGCAGGTAATGATGAAGATGGGTATAGCAGCCAAGGACTGTCTGAGAAGAACAGTTGCAGGAAGGAGCAAAGATGGATGGTTTACCTCAGCACATTTGTTGCAGTTTGTGGTTCTTATGAATTCGGCTGTTGTGTAAGCAAGCAATCCTTCTAATGCATTTGTGTGTGTATACGTTCCAGAAACTGGACTTTTTCGTATTGAATCATCATTCAACCCCCTCTTTTTTTTTTTTTTTTCTTTCTTTTTGTTGTTCCTTCTCAGGCTGGCTATTCATCTCCCACGCAGTCTGCCATCACAAAGGATATTCAGCTTAGCATACCTGAGGTACACTTTTGCAACCATCAGAAGTTCTCAAAAACAAAGCATGCATAGATCCTACAATTGAAAATTCAGAAGCATGGAATTTTGTTAATTTACACAATAGAGTAAACTGAAGGTTTTTTTCCCCCAAAAAATGCAATTGCAGTACTCACTTTTTGGTTCGCTATTGACTTTTGGTGCAATGATTGGGGCAATCACGAGTGGTCCAATTGCAGATTTTGTTGGTCGCAAAGGGGTAAGCCAGAGATCCTTCTGAACCTGCATATCAAACGATATTATGTAATTGAAAATGAATGAATGGATAAATGATGATTGGTTGATCCAACTATTATCCGAAATGCAAACAGGCAATGAGAGTGGCAAGTGGTTTCTGTGCAGTGGGATGGCTAGCAATTTACTTTGCTCAGGTATGCTTAATTTATCAAGCTGGAAAAAAATCAACTCACCAATGCTTTTTTTTTTTTGTATTGAAACATTTCCTCATTGTTGATTTAGGGGGTTCTGCCTCTGGATGTCGGAAGGCTAGCAACAGGATATGGAATGGGAGCATTTTCTTATGTGGTATGCTTTTCAAATAGTCAATTTGACAGGGTTCAAATACATTCCTTACTGGATTTAAAAACCTATGTTTTCTTGGTGACAAGGTACCTGTATTTATAGCTGAAATTGCACCTAAGGATTTAAGGGGAGCTTTGACAACTACGAATCAGGTGAAGTTTACAAGGTTTCTTTCGGGATATTGATAGATAATTAAAGAACTGATCAATCTTTGTAAATCTGATCTCTCGTCTTAATAATCCCTACTCACTCTCCACAGCTCATGATCTGTGCGGGAGTCTCTGTGTCCTTCATAATAGGAACCCTGCTAACATGGAGGACTTTGGCATTAGTTGGTAAGATCTTGGTTCATTATCATTAAGCCCTAACAAGAGAAGTAAGCTAAAAAGGAAGAAAAGTAATCGAAGAATTTAAGATGGGAGATTTTATCGAACAAACTCGCTTCTTGCTTGCAGGACTAATACCATGTGGTATCCTACTCCTTGGCCTCATTGTCATTCCAGAGTCTCCCAGATGGCTGGTAAGGAACATCAAAACATTATAAAAATTACATATTTTTGTAAGGTAATTACAATTTTAGATGGATAATGTTCTACTTGAAATATATATATATACACAGGCACAGAAAGGACGTGAGAAAGAGTTTGAAGTTGCATTACAAAGACTTCGTGGCGAGGATGCTGATGTATCTGAAGAGGCTGCTGAGATCCAAGTTCATATTTCTCATCTCTTGAAACTCTTTCTAATTATAGTGTCGTGAGAAGTTGTAAACCGACAATTTTCTGTGCCATTGCCATTGCAGGATTTTATAGATACCCTTCAACAGCTACCCAAAGCCAAATTACTTGATTTGTTCCAAAGAAGATACCTACGCTCAGTCATTGTAAATATTTCCTTTCCTCAATTAACAGTTTTTTTCTATCCATTTTTCTTGCCCATTCTATTCCATTGTTAAGGTGCCTCTTTTTCCACTTCCAGATTCAGCATATTGTTATTATCATCCATTCTAAATATCATGAATCACACTTTCACTTTTCCTAATATAACTCCCATTACTTCTATTTCAATCAGATAGCTTTTGGCCTCATGGTTTGTCAACAATTTGGTGGAATTAATGGAATTTGCTTCTACACAAGTAGTATTTTTGAATCTGCAGGTGAATTCTCTTTTTTCTCTCTTTGTTGAAAAGGTTGTATATAAGCATTGCAAACAGAATATAGACAATTATTTCGTACGTGTACATACAACCATATGTAAAGCAACAAATTACAATGTGGCTTAGGAGGAAATTACAGTGTATAGAGAACAGCGTTGGTTCATCTTTCCTTGTGATATTGTCAACTTTAAGCCTAAACTTAATTGGTTCATCTCTTCATCTTCAATTTTACACAGGCTTCAACCCTGATGTTGGGACTATTATTTATGCTGTTCTTCAGGTGCCAACCCTTACTTTTACCATTTACAGATATATATATACAGACCATGGGTTATCTTATCAATATTTCATTCACTTTTCAATTTTCTCGTTGCAGGTTGTGATCACTGCATTAGGTGCACTTTTAATTGACAAAGCAGGAAGAAAACCTCTATTGTTGGTAAATCTACTTAGAACGTCCTTTTTAAAAAGAATGTTGTGATATCTTCTGAACGGGAGAATAAAAACTCATTATTCTAGGTTTCCGGAGCAGGACTGGTCATAGGCAGTTTATTAGGAGCATTCTCCTTCTATCTTAAGGTAAACACTTCGGCCAAAACTGTACTTACTTTTTCCTATATTTGTCTTAAGAGAAGACAAGTTGCTAATAACATACTGTTGCTCAGGAACATGAAATGGCGCCTACAGCAGTACCAGTACTCGTTGTAACTGGCATACTGGTAATATTATAATCTTTGCAATCCAGAATGATGAATTAAACTTAATCCCTAGACCCAGAGTAGTTTGATTATTCTTTTGATCACAAAATCAGGTATACATAGGGTCCTTTTCAGCAGGAATGGGTGCAGTTCCATGGGTTCTGATGTCAGAGGTACTTGTATTCTAAGCTATTTACCATTTACAGCATGAGAGAACATTACTAATTGCTAATTTGTTTTGAAGATTTTCCCTATAAACATCAAAGGAGTTGCTGGAAGCCTCGCAACACTAGTAAACTGGTTTGGTGCATGGGCATGCTCCTATACATTCAACTTTTTAATGAGTTGGAGCGCTTTTGGTAAGCAAGAAAATATATATTAAATACTACTAATCAATACTCAAAAAAGTGATGCAAAATGTGAGCGAACAACATTACTATTAGCATTTTCAACCATAACTCTTTTTGGACAGAAAGACTTAACTCTACTTAATCAAGCTGATATTCTCTCTTTCTTCCTCAGGATATAATATTAATGATAACTGAACTTACATATCTCAATGCGTTTGCAGGAACCTTCATTCTTTATGCTGCGATCAATGCGCTTGCAGTTTTGTTCATTACTGTGGTAGTACCTGAAACAAAGGGTAGAACACTAGAACAGATACAAGCTTCAATTAATACTTGACCTTAAAGGTTAGTAAAAAGAGAGCATGTCCTAAAAGGTCCTAAATGTCTTGATCTAGAACTTTGATAAATTCCATAGAACTCCCAAATGGATGCACAATTCAAGCATCCAAAAGATGTCCACATGTAATTTGCAGAAACCAATATGGTTCTTGATTAGTTTCAAATGTATTTGCTTTTGTGAAAGCACGCTTCTATTTGCATTGGAATTTCTGATATATAAATCGAAGTAGAAGAATTATGAGACATGTACTCTGGAACAACTTTAGTAACAGATAAAAAAGGGAATTATAAGTTCCAGGTAAGGAAACAAAACACATTATTTACTCGCAGAATCATACCATAGGGACGCAGGAAGCAGAGATTAATAATTAACTCTTTGTGAAAGAATATTACATTTTCGTAACACTTTTCGTAGTACAACATATGTTCGAGTGGATGATGGGAAGAAGCAGAAGTATTGTAAATGCATGGGAACGACTGAATTTCCTTCGTTAAAGGAGACAATTCAAAACGGTTGCCCAACCTTGTTCTTCTCTCTTTTCAAATTTGCAAAAAGAAAAAGCTGAGAAATCAAAGTTCTCCAAGGAAACCTAAGCTCCAAATATCACATACTTTACAATGCTCAATGATATCGATGGACATCACAGACAACTTCTTTTGGACTGACGATCATGGACAGAAAACGGAATGAATTTCCGGCATCAATATGCAAAAGCATACGAAGTGGCTGCCATAACTTTGTAACCAGCTTTCTTCTCTATATAACATTGCCCGCTTGAAGAAACCAGAGAACCTTATTTGCAATATTTCTCGGTGGAAACAGCCTATGCTTAATTCCAGAGCAGATAAAAGGGGCAAAATGCAAAATTGATCGGAGATGAAATAATAGTCGAGTGACCAATAATCCAATCCACCTAACCCCATCGTAAACGTGAAAAATACAAATATGGGTGGATTACCTGCGAGAAATGGCGTTACCGGACTGATGAGCCATGGAGGAGCTTTGCCGGGAGCTGAATCGAAATAACGAATTAATTTGGGCTACATTGAGATGAATCCTGAGCTGTGTAGTCGGCCCAAAAAAATTTAGATTGGAAATTTATTAGATATCTGATTTCCATGATTCCGAATCAACTCCGATTGCCGACTGTTCTTGTTTGAATGGATCGCGTTTTTTTGAACTAAGGTATCTATCACCTATTGCAGTGGATATATATATAGTTTTTTTTTTTTTTTTTTTTTTTAAAGTCACATTAATGGAAAGAGATAATAAATTAATCTGGAGAATGGAAGATAATTAATCTTCTACGCGATATTAATTTGGAAAATGTACTGATGATCAATGAAATTTTTAAAATGATTTAGCTATTGATCCATATGACCTGGAAAAGATAAAGAATGGACCATATTTTATCAATTATTTACCTAAGTAATAGAACTCAAGCCAATATTAATACCCTTTTTCTTAATATCTAATTTCTTATATATCAGAAAACATACATAATTTTGCTATTTTCATTCTTTTTTAATATATATATATATGAAATGTATATTTACTTATTTTATTTTATAAGAAAAATATAAATAATGAAATTGTTAAACTTAGATTTCAAGAAACAAGAAGATATTATTCTAGCGGTGGTAACAATTAAGGTCATGAATTCAAGTCATCTTTAAATTTTCTTTGATTATTTCTTCAATATTGACAATAATATTTGAATCTGTATCAAAATAAAACTAATCAAATCAATGCATGTTTAAACTTCAACCTTATAAAAAAAAAAAAATCAAAAGAATAACATTTGTGACGAAACAAAACCCTAAAGGTTTCGTTTCCCACAATGACAGTTAACAGTTAATCATTTCAGCCCAAAAAGGGAAAAAAAAAAAAAAAACACACACACACACACACAGATACCCTATCAAAATTACAATTTACAAGTAACATTCTATCTAAAATTTGAACCATCATTAACAAATTACATTAGACACAAAAATAGGGGAATTAATAATGAACCAATACACCGAAACATTAATTATGAATATCCCATATATATATGCACGTACTTATGTACAGTAACTGTAAGTAATTATGCATATACATAGCAAACCGCAATCCTTCTAAGACATCAAGTGAAGAGATGTTTTGACCAGAACTTCATGCTAAAACAAAAGGCCTAAAGAAATTAAAATCACCATCTATCGTTAACAGCTCGATCTATCGTCTATGATCAAAACAAGAAAGAAAGAAAGAAAATTGACGGTGACAGTACACTGACTTGTTTCTTGCAGTTGAGGCCTCTCGACATGCCACTTCTTGTTTTCGTCAACCTCAATAGTGTTCAATATTCTACTCGAAAGCTAATTATGTGCAAAACGTCAGTTGCTAATTAAATTCTTGTAACCAAGACTAACAAATCATCAAAACCACAAAAATAGAGCATCATAGATCTTTACCCACACCACCGCCATGCAATTTATTTCTGTTCTATCTTCTATGTCGCCACCACTACAGTATTCTCTATACTTTCTTCGTCTCTGTGATTGTTAGTGCTACTTCCTTTCTTCGATTTCGTCGTCGTCGTCTTGCTCGACTTGACTCTGGCTTGTAATGATGATCAGTCTCAATCGGCCACTTTCATCAACGTTTGCTACAACCTCGGGAAGCTGGTTTGGCATGATTTGAATCTTTAACCGTCCGTCTTCTATACTTCTAACAATATCGTATCTCTGCCGTCCGTTTATGTTCAAAGTAGACAAAAGTGGCGGGAAATCTTTCCTTTCGTCAGACCGCGACGATTTCACTGTCATCCTTCTCGATCTTGATCGTGATCCCAATCCCTGCCAATGAGTAATTGCGGACCCCTCCGTCGGATCAATTACGTTCTTCCTCACTTCGTCATTAATGTTCGGGTAATTAAGCCCTAGGCTCTCAGCTGACGTCACATATCTATCTTCTGCAGTGCCTCTTAAAGTATTCGGCGACGTGGATTCGACGGTTAACGGTGGCTTGCATTCATCCTTATCGATCTCAGAATGCTTGGAGGAACTTGTGTCTCCGGCGCCGTCTGGCATGGCTCACGATATCGATACTAGAAAACAAAAAAAAAAAAAAAAAAAAAAAGAACCAGTTAAAGAGTGCCGGCCGGATCGTAATTAAGGAATGAAAATGACTACACAGCCGGAGACATTAAAAAAAAAAAAAAAAAAAAACCGTCACCTGAGATTAATTTTTAGAAGTTAAAAAACCCTCTAAATCTAATGGAGGTTTAGTGAAAGCCGACTGAAGTAAGAGATAAGGGAAGGGGTTTCTGTTAGGAAATAAAACAGAAAACAAATTAGGCAAATTGGCACATTTAGTCCCCAAACTATGGGCATTTGGTGGTTAAGGTCCCTATTCTAATTTTTTGGTCAAATAGGTCCCCAAACTATCAAAATTGTGTGATTAAGGTCCTTCCGTCCAAAATTTCTGTCAAAGTATTGTTCACACGTTAAAAAGAAAAAACCCCAAGGGCATTTGGTCTTTTCACATCCCTAATTTTCAAAAAAAAAAAAAAAAGCCACAGTCTTCCTCTCTTGCTCTCCGCCACGTTCGCCACCTCAACAGCTGCTGCTATGGCGGCCGCCACCTCGGGCTCCTCTACTTCTTCAGTGATTTCCATCTCCAAAGCGAAATCAAAGCTCAAGACTATTTACGATCCGGATAAAGCCCTCGAGATCTACTCCTCAGTCTCCCCACACTACGCCTCCCCACTTTCCACTCGCTACTTCCAAGAATACACTATTTGTCATCTGGCAAAATCCCACCGCTTTTCTGACATCAAAACCTTCCTGGAATCTCACAAAAATGACCCAAAAGTCACCCAGGAACCTTTTCTTTCCTCCTTTATTCGATCCTACGACATCGCTGGCATGTTCGATCAGGCCCTCAATACGTTCAATCAAATGGACAATTTGGGCACTCCTATATCATCTATTTCCTTCAATGTCATTCTCTCTGCCTGTAATGCATCGAAATGTTTTAGCCGTGTCCCTGAATTTTTCGATGATATTCCTAAAAGATACGGTCTTTTACCCGATAAGGTTACATATGGGATTTTGATAAAGGCATATTGTGAAATGGGATCCCCTGAATCCGCAATAGAAAGGCTGGAGGAAATGAAGGAGAAGGGTGTGGAAATTACTGCTATTTCATTCACTACCATATTGCATTCCTTGTATAAGAATGGGAAGAACGACGAAGCTGAGAAGATTTGGAGTGACATGGTCCGCAGTGACTATGGCTTTTTTTTTTTTTGGAAAATTAGGGATGTGAAAAGACCAAAATGCCCTTGGGGTTTTTTCTTTTTAATGTGTGAACAGTACTTTGACAAAAATTTTGGATGGAAGGACCTTAATCACACAATTTTGATAGTTTGGGTACCTATTTGACCAAAAAATTAGAATAGGGACCTTAACGAACAAATGCCCATAGTTTGGGGACTAAATGTGCCAATTTGCCTAACTTTTTCCCCTCTCTTTTTATTATTTATATTAGTTGTTGTATATATATTATTTTTCTCTATTCTTTTTTTATTATATATATTTGAATTACCCTATTCAATACTTATGCATTTTTTATCATAATTTCAAATGAATTTATTTTTTAAAATTACAATTTTTCAATGAATTAAAAATA
>JAXGGT010000169.1:6995157-7014929 GCA_035583425.1 Marsdenia floribunda | reverse complement strand
TACAAATTAGTTTATGACATTGTAAATAATAAAGATATTTTTCGTAGGACATATAGGTACTTAACACATGAACTTTTCCCAAAAAAAAAAAAAAAAAAAAAAACATGAATTTCAATGGCTAAAAATTATCAAAATTAAGTAAAAAATATATATATTTTTTGTCCAGACAAAAATAAGATAGCAATCTAACTGTTAAAAAAAAAAATTATTTGTTTAAATAATAAAATACAATAATTAAAACAATTAATTTTTCAAAAAATATATATAGAAAAAGAGGAAGGGAAGTTAAGGAAGTGTGGGTAATGTATGTTATGGAATTATGAGGTGTGGCGTGGTGGTTGCTCACCTTGTCCTTTAACCATGAGGTTGGGTGTTCGAATTCTGCCCATAGGAATGGAGCACATCTCATGATCAGCTGTTTACCTCTAATGGGAAGGTACCCGCAGCGAAAGAGATTAGTCATTAGTGTTAGTGGTAAATACCCTTGATTGGAAAAAAAAAAAAAAAAAAAAAAGAGTAATGTATGTTATGGGTAGTAGTAACAAAGCTATTATTCGAGTGTACCAATTGGGAAATGGACGCCAGCTTTTATTATTCCCTGCCGCTTTCCCTTTTTAATGTTTGAGTGTGTGTATCTATATATATGTATCAATGAAAACAATCTACATGTAGAACTCAGAGACTCTCTCTCTATATGTATAGTATATATATATGTGTGTGTGAAAAGGTTTGTAATATTTATTTATTTTTTTTTTTTTGGGTAAGTAGGTTTGTAATACATACATAGCTGCTAAGTCCTAAGAAGAAACATCAGGAAAAGGCAAAGTCGGATAGCGTTTGATGCTTCTTGTCAGATAGATATTTGAAGCCCTTCAAAAGGAGATGAATGAGGGATATGGGCTTTAATTCCAGCTGTACCTAATAATACTAACAATCATTTTGTCATTATTACAAGGAATCTCAATGATATTTAAATATAATTACGTGATTTGACAAATTTTATTATCAAAATTATATAACGTTTTTGCTCATGCAGAGTGGATTCCCAATGATCATAAAATAAATAAATAAAAGCGTCGACAGCAGGGTTCGAACCTGCGCGGGCGAAGCCCAACAGATTTCAAGTCTGTCTCCTTAACCACTCGGACATATCGACATTTTTTATCTACAAGTTTTTCTCATTAGTTATAGATAAAAATATTTCTTTAATACTTTCAAAATTTTTGAGGATTTTAGCATCTAATATTCTTTATTGGACTTCATGATCTACTATCAATTAAATTATACCTCATTGTTTAAATAAAAAAAAAAATTAACAAAATGGTTCAAGTGAGTTAGTAAGAAATTCTCATACTTCAAGTGAGATTGTGGGTTCAAATATAAATCTACGTGTACAGTCACTTTTCTTGAAAAAAATATACCTGACTCGAAAGAGAATTAGTGTGAATGTAGACATAATTTAAAAGTACCATATAAAATTGAAAACCTTCCAAAACACCATAAGCAAAAAAAAAAAAAAAAAAAATCATAAAATAAGATGTTTGATATTTAAAATAACAATAATAATAATAATAAAATTAAAGTTATAAAGTCACTGTTTTAGAAATCAAATTTGATAAAAGTTTAGCATATAACAACGGAAAATTGTTTCACAAAAATTCTCAAAAGATCTTCCATGGTGGGAGGAACAACAGCTCTTGACAATAGTATTTCAAGAAAGATACCATGATTTATTTATTATTATTATTTTCACCTTTAATGAGGAAGCATTATCCTTGATTCATACAAATGAGCAACCATTTCCAGTTTCATTAATTATCTTAGGGTTTTGGTTGCTTGGAGGACAAGATTCAACCAACATGCAGCAAAGGAGATCAGAATATTTCGTTACATCATTAGCACTAGCAGTAGCCATGCATGGATGCATCCCCAGCGAAGTGATACTTCTCCAAACATGAAATAAATCAAGGAAGGAAACAGCAATCTACAAAAAGAATGCAACATGAGATGTGACATAAACACAATAATGATTCATCAAGCCAGCCACATCCCATCACCATGTAAATTTCCACAATATAATATATATATATACATGTCTGTGCAGTACAAGCAAACATACTTTAACCCCATACCAAGCAGAATCAAGATCAACAGGAACAAGAATAAGCATTCCTCAAAATGCATGCTTCCAAAACTTTGTTCAAAATGTACATGAGTTATATAAATTAAACTCCACATATTAACTACTACTGTCATTTTTGGCTTATATTTTCTTTCAGTTGTGTATTATATCCTATATCCTATTATCTGGAACCTTTCCAGGAAATAACTACATGTCAAAAACAAATATATCCGTCAGCTCCCCAACTTTTTGCTTTTAATAACCTTGAAATCGCACATAGATCCTCTCCTGAATTGGTGTCCTGCAAGATGGACAATCATTCATGCCTTGCTTCTCATGGAGTACATTACATTCTTCACAAAGAACCTGATGAGCACATGGGAAGAAAAGCACAGTCATTTCCTCAGTCAAACACATCACACACTCTCTTTCTGGTTTTATACTTCCTCCCCCAAAATTGTCCTTTGACACTGCTGCCCTCTTGTTAACTGTAGGCCCCTGTGACCCCTTCCATGCAGAGGCCATTTTGCTTCCCGGTGACCTTCCGCCATAATTCACATCAAAACCACCTAGAAGTTCTGCTATTTTTGAATGATCATGGGACAATCTCCGTTGAGATATTTCATCCGTGAGTTTTTTAATATATTGATCACGGCTTTGGGACTTGCTTGCTGCCGTCTCTCTCATGCAATCCTCCTCCCCTTTTGACTTCGCCTTCTGCTGTTCTGTTTGTCTCCTTATATCCTCAGCTTGTGCAAGATAATTTTGTTTCTCCCTTTCTTCTTGATTCCACACAACCTGAAAGCCAAAGAATTTCAAAGGTGGAAAGCCAGTTAGGGTAAACTTACTTACAAGTGAAGAAAATAATAAAATCCCTACCTCCTCTAGACAATATAACCGCGCAACACTCATTAGCATGGGGTATCTACACAAGGCAACCAGGAGTATCAAGTCTCAAGATTTTAAGTTTTCCCATATTTGTGTCAAGAAGAGCTGAACAGTTACTAGATAGACAGATCGGCATAGCATTTATGGTTACACAAGAATTATATTGTTAGCATTAGTCACAATCCGATCACATTTAACAATCTTGATGACTTAACTGCAGTTAGATGAAAATTAATACGTTAAAACCCTTCAAATTTTATATTGGTTCATAGCCTTATACACAGAAAAGCAAGAATCCATATTTTCATGTACAAACAGTGAAGATGAATATTATCAATAGAGCTCCAAATTAAAGTATAACAATAATATATGACAACACACCGATAAAGAAAATAAATAGAAAATCAATCTTCTTATCAAGAAAATATAAGCTACCTTTATCTTGACAATTTGGTAAGACAATCCTTCACAAGCAAGATTCAAAAAAAATTATTCTTAAATAACAAGTTTTTATTGCGACAATTTCTTGCACTAATGGCTAGTGAACCATGTTCATGTTGCCTGTTTAACTAAAATTGCTGAAGGATATGTAGTATACAATCAAAGTCACGATTCACTGCAAAAGTACATTCATGTCAAAGAGCTAACTCTCACGTTAGGCTGTATACACCAAGATATGATCTTATGTAATGATTAATCATTTACTGAAAATCAGGCTTCTCCATTGCTTCAGAAATCATAATCCTAACAGAGATGCCCTTTCAATTCTAAAGACTGCTAAATGCCATATCTTATATCACAAAGTATCACATAATCTCTTGCAATGACTAGTGAAGAGAGTATGAAGAGTTTTGGTTAGCCCTGTAGAGTGTATACAATTAATAGTGGAAAAATAAATACCTGAGATTGAAATAAAAAATAATATCAATATAAAACTGCAAGAGAATATGAAATATGCAAAAGATACAAAGTCATTTTAAATATAATTTGAGCAGAAAGTATGAAAAGAGACATAATTATTACAAAATACAATGAGCACCACCACTATGCATGCAATTTTGGAGAACAAACAAATATGCAAACAAAGGGAATGCATGAACAATTGAAGTCCTCACAAGGGGGTCAAGAAAAAGGAAGAACAAAAAGAATCAGTTCGAGTTTTTTCATATGTCATATATGAAATCAACCTAAAATGGCTGAACAAGTCCATCTTAAGTTCTGCAGCTATGCATAAACATAATATACTTAAAATCATCTCTTATTATTATATAGGTTATATCACAAATATGTGCAGGCTAGTATGAAATACTCAATACTCTTTTTGAGTTATTTCACTGGTTAGCCTCTTACAGGATACGTGACATAACTTACGTATGGACTTATAATTAATATGTGTGTGTAACAATTAAAATTATTTAATAAATTTTATAATTTACATATGGACTTCTATTGAATAAACTTAAATTTAATCTTAGAAGCTAACAATTCTACTGAAGAGACCCAAAACAGGAGAATTAAATCCAATGATCTAAAACTATGCCTAAAACCTAAGATAAATCAATGGTCTGCATCTCTTCAAAAGCCCAAGTATCACCTTATCATCAAATTCTAGTTTATTGGCAGCTCTAAAAAAACTACTTTGAGAGTTTTTTTTTTCTTTTTTTCGTTTCTTTCTTTCTTTCCTATTTTTAAGGTATTAATGAGTTTTAGAATTTCAACAAGGTATATTTAGCCTTCGGCAGACCTTTCTCTGCTATTCTTGGCGTGTTAATTAAGATTAGACTTTCAATAAGGCTTTTAGACTTTTCCAGCAGAAAAATATATGCTCAAGAGACAAGGAGCACTATAAGCTTTAGAAAAGGAGCAGCAAGGCAAAAGAAGGTGCATGCTCATAGGCCTCACTTGAAAGATTTCAAAGCCCTTAATATCAGCTTCAGTAATTCCTGGAATGCCACATCAACCCAAACAGAATATACGAAGAAGTAAGGTTACACTATATCTCTGGGTATCACGAATAATCTATAAACAGACCTCAGAATGTCTCGATATTGACTCCCTATAATATGATCAAACCAAGGACTCACAGATGCAAAGGATAAACACCTTTGAACTCTTAAGGAAACTCAATTCAACTTAAGGAAAGCCTTTATATTATACATATTTTTATTTCATTTGGCTCTATTTAGGGCATAAAGGCCAAACTTCCCTCGTGAACAACTAAAATACTTGTTACAGAAATAAGTGGAGCTAAGGAAGAATGCAAGAAAGATCATCTTCCAAAATCTTAACGAACCTCACATTTTGAATTGAGGAAATGGGAGGAACAGGAAAAAATTCACAACAGATATGCAACATAATTTCAATGTGTAACAGGCATTCATGAAAGGATGGAAAAGCAAATTATTGGAAAACACACATGGGAGAAAAACATGAAATGATTTGGTCCAGTATACACCTGAAAGTGAGAAATTGGAACAGAAAATATATATATATATATATTTGGAAAAAAAGAACAATTCCGTATGGTAGTTCAAGAAAATACCATGGCCATGCATATATACAAAAGATGAAGAGCACAAAACAAGGCAAGGAAGAAACTCATGAATTTTTTTTTTTTTTTTAGGTAGGGGGAAGAATTACCTTCATTGGTCTTTCTTTTTTTTTTCTTTTTTTTTAATAATCATTTCAAGGTAATCTAAAAGCCTGTGAATTTCAGTGACAGGCTTGATTAAGAGTTATATTGATTATAATATTTTGATTCACATAAGATTTATATTAAAACAAGTATTATTTGATTGGTCTAATGTTCAGCATTATTCATTAACTAATTTCTGCAGAACTCTTTTCCAGCAGTTACTATGCATGCTCTAGTTTGTTCCTAGTCATAGAGTAATTATCCATGCCAAATATTTTAAAACTCTAATAAAGCAATCTAATAGAGACATCAACTGTCTATAATACAAACATTTTGAACTTTCTGTTGGATTATACTAGTTCTCCTGATCTGCAGTAGATGAGTAGTTGCATCAAGTGTTTAGGGTCTAGCTCAAAAGAAGCACATCAAAGAGGGATATCCTTCTTTCCATCAATACCTCAATTGAACCTCAAATTGAATAGTGATCACCAATTTAGTGGAATACATGTGGAGAAATATGAGAAAGAGGAACTCGAACAAAATGAAGTCAGCAAATACCTTTGCCTCCAACTGTCACAACTGAAAAGGGAAACCTAGTGCTACAAGTTACTGAAAAGGAAGATAATAAATTAAGAATAGGGCAAGGAATCTGTTCAAGAATAAAGCTCAAACCTCAAAAGATCTGAATATTAATAAAATTATCCTAAACAAATTTACCCTACTAATACATAGTCAACATTATAAGATTTCTTTCTATATTCTGTAATATATTCCTAAATCATGCAAAAATAATAATAATAAAAAGCTTAAAGATAATTATCCTAATTATAAGTGCATCGACAACATGCAGAATGCTCTACAGAGAGGGAAAAACTACTAGCCAATCAATTGGTGTCCTTCTGCAAAGCATAGTTCAAGCTAGACCATATTGCATATTCATATTTGCAAATCCTGACTAGACTTTTCTGGGTCTAACTAGAACCTAAGAGAGAGTAAGCCTATTGCGGCATTGAATCCATGAAGACAGAAAGATATAACAGAAATATAATAACAGAAAAGAGACGCCAACAATCTGTTCAAAAACACTTCGACAAATCAATAACTAGACCCAACATGTTAGTCTTTGATTGCTTCTCCACCCCCTCTACTGTCCTTCATATGAGTGAGAGAGACCAGAAGGGAAATCATACCTCTAGCTGGGTCTTACGTTCTTCAGTCTTTTCTAGTTGACAGCGCATGTCTGCTGCTTGATGCTTCAAAGCTGTAAGCTCTTCCTTCAGAAAAATTTTCTCCTTATCTATTGCTTGGGATCTCTTTAATGCTTCCAGCTCCGTCAGCAAAGCTTCCTTCAAATTTGCAGTGGCTGCAGATGCCCTCTTTTTAGCAGCTTCCAGCTTTATTCGCAGCTCAGAATTCCCCTTGTCAAGACTCCAAATAGTTGAGTTGATAATCACAAGCTGGTGAGTAGTATTATTAATTGCATTCTCAATCTCAGAAATCCGCTTCAAAGAACTGTCCTCTGGGCCTTGCTTATCATTCTTGATCCTTTCAGCTTCTACTTTCTCAAGTTTCAACATTTTTATCTCCCCCTGGTCCTTGCTAAGTCTTTGAGTTGCCTGCATAACCTTCTCCTTTGCCCATTCATTCCAACCTTGGATTTCTTTTTGCAGTGCTTTCAAATGAGAAGATAGTGTCAGAATACATTTATCCTTCTCATCTTGAAGAATAAATTTTCCTAGACATTCATCAGAGGGGATTCCGGCACAACAATCAGACTCCTCAGATGAGCTAGGGCTATCACCACTGGTCTTCAAAGTAGGTTCTGACTCAAGAGATAATGATAGAGGAGTTTTAGCATGTAGAGATGGTAATGCAAAAACAGAACCTTTTGAACCCAGTGTACTAGGAGCATCAGCAGCCTGGGGAACAGAAAGAGATACATTTGGAAGAACATTGCTATTGCCTTCGTGAAGAGGACTGTTAGCCCCAACACATGGGGATATCTCAGAGAAAGAACTTTTCATTGGTATGCCTGAAGAACTAGATGGTAACTTAGGTGGCTTATCCAACCCCATGCCACTCCATGGAACCTTTGTTTTGAAAGCACCTCTAGGGCGACCCTTGCAACATTTTTCCACATGAAATAGCTTCTGCCTAAGCATCTCCCTTTTTGAGCTACCAAAGGAACCCTTTCGACAAACAGTAGATTTTTCTTCTGCAGGAGGCCCTTTGCTAACATTTAGGAAACAAGATTTCCTAACTCCTGCAGATTTCCCGATAGAAACTGAGCTTTCCTTCCCTTTGGTGGCCGCTCCGTGAATATGCAGGTCCTTGGAGTTGGACAATTGAGTAGGTGCCCCACGAGTGAGATCCTCAGAATTGGAACTTTGACTGGTAGGAGTTATAGATTTTGAAAAGTGCACATTTTTGAGGAATGTATGAATAGGTTCAAAGGCATCTGGTTTCAATTTAGAAGGTAACATACCACGTGAAACTTCCTCAAACACATCCTGGAGGGAAATGCTACCCAAATGATTTCCATTCACCACACAAGCATGTAATAGGTTCAGATCACATATCAAGAGGATCCACAATGCTTCAGCAACAGTTATACCTGGTCTAACCTCCTTAAGAACAGATACCATCTCAATTAGGGTATAATCCACTAGCTTGTCAAAATCTGGAAATATGTCGCACCTTGAAGTTTCAAGTTCTTTTTCTTTGTTCATGAAGATCAATGCACCTTCGACAGCATTCGAAGCAGTATCTTTAGTACTGTGATAAAGGCCACATCTCAAGAATGTCTGCTTGGCAATGTCCTTATTGTATCCAAGCTCTACCATTTTTAGGATTGCTCTTTCAAAGGTTCTATGCAAGTTCTCGGATAAAAGAGCCTGGACTTCACAAACTATGGGATCAGTCCATTCATCTATTTCCCGTTCCTCAGTATCAGATTCAGACACCTGCAGTAATCCAACCTCATTTGAACTGTTCTGTAGTTTCTCCTCCAATACCTCATATCTAGGAAATTCAGCCACAGACAACATATTAAACTTGTCCGATAGAAACTCGGACAAATACTTCCTTTTGTTCTTACTTCCATTTCCACTGGATGAGCCAGAAGAAACAAGCTCCTTGTTGCCACCACTATCATCACTGTCACCCATTTTTATAGATCTGCAATAGGTAAAATCAATGAGGGCTAACCTCCCAAAATACGTTTTAGATCTCAACTGTAATACAAAAGTTCCATTATTATGGTCACAAATATATGAAAGTTAATCAAAGGAGGAAATTATGAGAGAGTAGAAGCTGCAGAACTGGAAATGAATTTATGGTTGTCAATTTAAACAAGAGGCCATAAATGTCCTGAGATCATCAAATAATATATAAAGAACATATGAAGACAAGCAAAATCAAAATCACACTTAAGATTTTCCTTTAAGTGCAAAGTCCTACACAGCAGAAACTCGGCACCAACTAACCAAACCCTAGGAATAAGATAAAGAGAACACTACTTCTCTAAGCAGACCACTGGGGTCATGACCTGAAAATTGATAACTATATAAAGTAAATCACTTCAAATAAAGTAAATGGATAAAAACACATAGAGGGTTGAGGTTGTCATTTGATGCAGGTTTTTCAAGGGGAAGGGTACACAATCAAACCCAGACCAAAGAAGTAATTAAGTGAACAAATGCTAAACACATACGCACAAAGTTTTATCCATATATGCTTGCATCTGTACACAAGCACTAAAATTACGAACAAAATAAACAAATAAATGCAAAACTCCAAACCAAACAGATCTATGCAATAAAAACATTTATATGAATACACAAAACAGAAAACAAACTCCTAACCTAGACCACCCTCAGACTCCAAACCACAGCTGACAAAAAAAAAAAAAAAAAAACCTGTCAAATGCTTAAACTCAGCACAAGTTTAGGAAATCATGGATAAATAAAATTTCCAAGGCTTCCAAACCAGAGACGCAGCAGTAATCAAGTTCCCAACCCCAGTCCCTCCCCATCCACACCACAACCAACAAAAATTTCCAGATGCTTGAACCCTAAAGAAACCAAGAAAAAGAAATTGAATCCTAATAAAGTGAAGAAAAAACAACAACAACAACAATGGAAAACAAACAAAGCCTCTATTCCTGAAGTTGCCTCACGGAAAAAATGTTGCTTCTCACCCCCACCACCAGTAACAAATAGGACCTAGGAACTTAAACCCTACATAAATTAAGAAACGCACATAAAATGATTGAATTAACAAAGCCGCCAAACCAAACCAAAAACCACAACAGAAAGCAAATTCCTAAGGTTGCCCCTAGGCTCCCTCCACACACCACCACCACCATTGCCAACAACAAAAACTGGTGAATGATTAACACCTACCTAAAATTAAGGGGAAATGAAAAAGTTCATCAAAGCCTTAGAAAACCAAAATTTGCAACGGGAACAAATTCCTAAAGTTGCCACTACCACCACCAACAACAACAACAGGGAAAAGGAAAAGGGTAATCGATTCACGGAACCTTAAAAGGCAAAACGAAATGCGAAAAGAAAGTTCACGAGTTGATGTGGCTACTTCTCTTGTTCTTCCTTCCCTGTCCTGCAAAACTTCACAACCAAGTTAGAAATGGACACAGGATTCCTGACTTTCAAACCCTCTCAAGCTTTTTTTTTTTTTTTTTTTCCTTTTTTTGGCCAATGAAGAGAGCCAGAGAAAAGGGAATTAGATTTGATTGAGAGACAGAACATACAATCGATTTCTTACATAAAGTTCTTTCTGAAATATTTTCTCAGATTTTTTTGAAATATGGCATTCCGAAAAAAGGCCAAAAATATTCAGTTCACGTCGCGACATCACTTTATTACTTGCCACCAGAGAGTCTTCTGAGCTGTTGACATGTACTTCACCTAATTTGGAAAGTACAACCTTGATTTGCATATGCAGAAGGACAAAAAAAAAATTTATTAGTTAAAAACAGCACTCTCTTTTTTCAGTTTGGACTTATATATATATATATATATTTTTCCTTCATGCACAAGGTGTCCTGAATGGGTCCCAATTATGAGCAGCACCTTTGGGTAGGTCCCTTGCAAGAGGTAAGTTCTAGCCCCAAGTTTTTAAACGGCTGTATACGTGAGTGCGGTTTCGATCCCGCAACCTCACTTAAGCTAGAGAGCACCTTATCAACTCACCTGGGTTTGGACTTATATTTTTTATGTATTCTTCTAAACCTGCAATGAAATGCAAGTATAATTCCTAATACTTGATTTTTCCCCCTTCTTCATTTGGATTTGTAACTGGAGGGAAATTTAAAAGAGTTTTTGAGCCAAAAATATCGATTGTTAGTTGAACAGTTAAATCTTTTATTTATTTATTTTTAATTAATAGGATTTTTAATAAATTTTTGTGTAATTATATATTTTTTTTTAGGATATTCTTAAAATAGTGTCTAAACAAGATATTGATTTAATTAATCTTAAAAAATTAAGGGTGTGTTTGGATTGGAGTTTTTTTTCCCACTTAAACTCAAAAAAAATAAGGTATACTTATTTGGACACCACATGACATGACACTATTCATTATCCGTCTACCTGACAAAAAAATTAATAAAAAAGTAATTACACTTAATAAAAAATATATATATGTATATAAATATATATCACTCCAATAACAATATAGCATTACACTTAATAAAATATAATATTTTTGTCTCTCACTTACTAGACAATTTTTTTTACTTGTTTCCACTTTATTTCTCGTTTTCCATAATATACTCATCTCAACTTGAAAAAAAAAATGAGCAAACTCAAAAAGAAAAAACTTCAATTCAAACACACCCTAATATACTATTACGTTTTTGTTGAGTGAATGTTTAAAAAATAAAAATTATAATTGCTTTGAGAAAATAAATTACTAAAATTATTTTAATTATTTAGAGCGATTGATAATTATATTTTGTATGTTTTTATAAATTTTAATTTTATTATAATTTTTATTTTTAAAAAAGAAAAATTGGTAAGTTTAGTCCTCAAATAAAATTTATTTTGGTGAAATAAGTTTCAAATTATTTTTTTAGTTTTTAAATATCAAACAAAATTACAAACTAGTAATATAGTCATTTTTTATAGAAATTTATAAATATTCAACATTTTTTTATACTTTAAGTCAATTAGGAAACTGACAAAAGAGTTCATATCACCTATTAGCCTCATCAAATGCTATCTACAAAAGTTATTGTTCTTTACTATTTTTTTTATTTCAACCATATTTATTTAATTATTTAAAAATAAAAATAAAAATTTTGAATCATTTAATATGTATAATGATAATTGAATTATTTTTTAAAAAAGTTCATTGAAAATTATAATTTTTTGACAAGTTTTGGGGAAAAACAAATGACTATATTACTAATTTGTAAATTTGTTTAGGACTTAAAAATTTTAAAAAAATAATTTGGGACTCACCTTACTGATATAAAATTTGTTTAGGACTTAAAAACTTAAAAATAATAATTTGGGACTTATCTCGACAAAATGAAATTTGTTTAGGACTAAATCTGCTAATTTTCCTAAAAAAAATTATAAATATTGAAATAAATAACTAATTTTTTCTCTTATATATTTGTTTTTAACTTAAGTGATCCTTTAAGAATTTTTTTACTAAACCAAAATGGTAATTTGTGTTAAATAGTTAACTTATCGTTAGACATTTATATTTTGAGAGGTTATTTTTTATCAACTAAATAAGATACAAATACTATATAAATATTATTTTTATTTTTAAAATTGACAAAAAAAAAAATACTTTTAAAAAATATAAATATCTAATAAAATATTAGACATAAGGGGTAAATGATCACTTTGATTTAGTTAAATATTCTAGTTAAAATTGAATACAAGGGATCACAACCGATCAAATTACACACAAGAGATTAATTTAATTATTTATATTGAATATCTACTTAACAAAATTTGAATTAATTAAACTAATATATCTTAAATGAAATTTTTTTGGCTCAAAAATATAATTGTGGACCTTATTAACTAAAAAGATATCATATTTAATTATTTATAATATACGAATTAAATGATTAAATTAATTAACTATCATTATTGTTCATTTAGGTTAATTAAAAAATTGATAAAAGTTAAGGAAATTTTAATAATTATGTATACTTATTTTGTACTTACTGATAATTGGGATAATCTTTTAAAAAATAATTATTAAATGTGATACACTAATTATTGTTATATTGTATCTTATTTTTAAATATTTTCTATAAGAAGAGTTTGTTATTGTGGTCATATTTTTTACTCATGTTGGAGACAATAATACCTCAATTTTTAATAAATAAATAACTTATTTTTGTATCAATTTAAAGAAAATTTTAAATATATAAATTAAAAAAAGATAATTTAAAATTTTTTCCATAAATATATAAAATTATTATTTTTTTTAACCATTTTATATATAGAAAAAAAAAAAATCGAATAAACTTTTTTACCATACCTTGTTAATACATATAACTTGCACATTAATCACATGCTATTTAATTCATTATAACAATAGTATATTTAGAAGATTGTGTTTTCAATTAATAGGAATAATCATAAATTCAAACGATGATATAGGATTTTTCCTTGTTCCCAAATTATTAGTTTTTTCCCCTTTTTTTATTAGCTATTTTTGAAATTAATCAAATTATTTTTTTAATTCTAAACTCTTAGAAACAATCAAGTTCTTAAAACTAATTTAAATAATTAATCTTTAAAAACTTGCCATAAAAATACCAAAATTTTTTTTATTATTTTTTGAAAAAATATATTTACATTTTAATTTAAAAAAAAAAAAAAAAAACTAAACAATATATATTTTTTTAAAATTTAAAAATTTCTATAATTAAATATTAAAATTTTAATTAAAACATTAATTTTTTTTTTCAATATATATACATTAATAAAACAAATGGTTGTATAAATGTACAATAATTTTTCCATTTTACTTTAGTAGGATGGCATCAGAGGCACCAGTAAACGATTTGCAGAAGGATGACCCAGTCCAATCCAATCCCCTATAAATTCACTCTACCCGTGCAGTACCCAGGTCGAGTCCGAGACCGACTCTTTCGAAGGATTCCCCATATTACTTCGGTAAAGAGAACCAGAGCGGGGAGAAAGGTCGTCTGTAGAGGCGACAATCAATAATGGTCAAGGAGAAACCTAAACCTTCATCGGTAATGGTGTCTTTTTTTTTTTTGTTCTCTTCTTCACTTTTATCTTCAATACATGATGAATTTGAGTTTTGTTCGGTTGATGTTTTGTTCGCAGGGATCGAGAACGGTTGATATTTGGGCGGTACAGTGTGATAAGTGTTTTAAATGGAGAAGAATTGCTACGCAAGAGGAGTTCGAGGAAATCAGGAGTAAGAGCATAGGAGATCCATTTCTTTGCAGGAAGAAACCAAACATTACTTGTAATGATCCGGCCGATATTGAATACGATTCAACGAGAACCTGGGTGGCAGATAAACCGAATATCCCTAAAACACCGGTTGGTTTCAAGAGGCGTTTGGTTATGAGGAGGGATTATACTAGAATGGATATTTACTATACAACTCCAACTGGTAGATCTCTGAGGTCTTCCACCGAGGCCGCTTCTTTCTTGAAGGATAATCCAGAGTACAAACACATATCTCCCTCAGATTTTTGTTTCACTAGGCCTAAAATAATGGAAAATACAAGCAGGAACCTTCATGAATAAGGATACTATTATTATTATTGTTATTTCTAGGATCCTCAATCCTACAGAGAAGTGCAATTTCAGTGTTTTGCTGCTTTGCTTCCTCCGTCACCCCTTCCTAACAGGGTTCTTTTTGTAATTTAGAATATTTGGTTGTATTTGAATTTCTATTATATAAAAAAAAAAATAATTTATTCGAGACAAATTTTTATTAAAAATAAATATTGTCTGTAATTTTTTTTAAAATGAATTTTATTTTGAAAAAAGTGAGGATTAAATATATAAGTTTTATATTTTATATATAAGAAAATATTTGTTTTTTAAAAAGTGTATAAGAGTATTTTTATTAATAATATATATTTTTTAAATAAGGTGAAATTTATAAATTTTATAAGTGTGTTATATATGTGTTTTTGGGAGATAAATTTTAATTAGAAAAAAATATTATTCAAATGTGTTAGATATTGAGAGATAAAATTTCTTTGTTTAACTGTAATATAATTAAAATTCAAATGCAGCCTAAACCTTTTGTTGCACTCCTTACTCTTTATTTTTTTTTTTTAAAGCCTTTCAATGCTTTAATAAGTAAGCACTCCTTACTTCTTATACACAATCATTATACTTATAAAACTTATATATTTAACCTTCATTTTTTTCAACATAAAATTTATTTTTAAAAAAATTACGAATAATATTTATTTTCAATAAAAATTTATTTCGAATAAACTGTTTTATTTTTTCTTTAAATATAATAAAAATTCGAATACAGCCTTAATCATTTTAAAGGCAAAGAGATTATTTTAAAGGCAAAGAGATTATTACTGGCTTTTCCAGTTAAATAAAAATTCATTTACAACTTTCTCTCTCATTCGTCAATATCCAAAAATTCCTAACCCAGGACCCTACGCATTGATATTTCCTCCGGACTTTGAACTTAAAAAAAAAAAAAAAAAAAAATTCAGAGGAATGCCTGGCATTGTAATCTACACAAAGAATGAAATTAAAAAGGAAAAAATATTTTTGGTTAGTATTTCTCTACATGATTTTTAGTTCCCACCATGCTGTTCTAAGCCAACGATCTAGTCAGGCTTCGTGTACTCGAGTAACATATGAGGTGACCTGTAAATTTTTACCAGTGTCCAGTACAGGACCTCCTCAACTCCCAACTCATCCTCTGCTCTAGCTGCATATATATCCTCACATATGGCGATCAACCTGCAAAACATCAAACATAATATCGTGCAGTTCCTTCGTGTTGCAAGAGTTTAGAAATGCAACTAGTGTGATGCAATGGCTTCTTATTATTGCTCTCTTTCTCTAAAAATGATAAATCAATGGAAATTGTTGTGTATCCCGTATACAGTGTCTTTGCTTATGCTGTTTTTCTAGGTGGTATACCACCCCTTCTCATAGCAATGATGGCCAAACTATGTTCAGGAGAGTAATTCTGATATTAAATCTAAAAACCCACTCTCTTTAGCATTCTAGATTATGCAAAAACAAGCATAAATATCACGAGATCATGAAATGAGGCATGTCTTGTACCTAAATGGAAGAAAGAAGCATATCATTTCTCACTAATATCTTGCAGTAGCAAGCAAATGCACAATTCACATGCTACAATTGTCGAAGGCCAATGATTTTAGTACCTGTCACAAGAGGGAAGATTCTCGAATGGGATCCTCATTCGTAAGTCTGAGCACTGTAGTCTAATAAACCGACCAACTGCTAGCACAAAAGTAATGTAGAGACCCCAGATACTGAATTTGCTCAGTGTCTCACCAAGAAAGCCCTCTGAAATGGATTTGAATTACTGTAAATAACTGAATCTGCTAATTTCTATAGGAAAAGAAAAAATAAAATATTTTCATCTTTTTTCTGAGAGTTGGCATCTCTTATTGTCTACTAACCATAAATTTTCTCAGGTAACTTCCAATAAATAACCTTGGGGGGTCACTAGTAGAGTTTTGTGCGAGAACTTTATAGCAGAGCATTACTTGGGTTACTTTCCAAAAGTAAAGAGCAGGATGGTGCTCTTCACTAGAATAAAGCACTTTGCAATACCACGAGGAAGTAGTGGCTCAAATGAGGAGAATTCATGCTATTTGTTGCAGATGAAAAAAAAAAAAAAAAACTACAAGACAATGACCTGAAAAGACTAAGGGTTTTCAAAGGCCCTCGATGGAGATCCTAAATTTGCACTACAGTCCATCCACTCCGATGGTGATGGAAAATTCCAAGTGTCTTCAACTACAGTGGACCAGCAGAATCACAAGACAATATAAAGGTTGAACAATGCAGGAAAAACCAGTGCGTGAAGGGCTATTTAGCCAATAAAAATGCGCATTAATTACTTACGTGGGGTTTCCTCTGATACAATGATGGCCATTGGTCCTCGCAGTCCTCTGCAGCCGCTAACATCAAGGGAATCAGTATCATGAAATGACCACCATTCAGAACTTCCACGATTAAGAACCAGATCAGCACTAACACCATCAGCCTGTAAAAGTTAGGTAGTACTACTCTTTATCTAGTTTGGATGGAAATAAAGAAGAATAAAATGCAAGTACCAACTCGCGCACAGTAGAACAAGGCAATCAAAATTCAGTTAGATTATAACCTCTAACTCGGTAAGCAATTTAATTCACAGAGGTTGTGATAGCCTTGACTGACCTAGCTATATAGTAATTATCAAAAAAAAAAAGACCTAGCTATATAGTTAATGGACAACTCAAGAAGCATCAGATTGCATCATGCATGGAACAGTAAATGAGGGGATTATGGAAGAGGAATGTCTAAATATCTTTGGCAGGCTTGGAGCTAGAAAAGCATACCTCCTGTTCAAATGGCCTAACATCACCTGAACCAGTAACCCGAAAATATCTTGGGTAAACATTTAGAATCTTGAAGCTGTCACTGGTGCCATTCAAAACAGCCTCAACATCTGATGGCTTTGGACAATCCAAACTATCAACAGTTCTTTCATATTTGACAGCTTCCTTGCCCTTTGGTCTGTCTCTCGTGAGAATCCAGGAGAACTTAATATCCATATCACCTCTGAGGGACTGAAGAAACCTTCTCTGGACCACATTGGGGACTGCCCATAGAGTACTTGCATCAGATTGACAGCAAATCAATTGGACATCACGCACATTGTATGTATCTAGATAACCTTGAGGATCAAGATCAACATGAATGTCTAGTTGATCCCAAGGAAGTCTTTCACATAGAGTTGTCTGATACAACACCAATCTACCAGCATTAGTCTTGATGTCAAGCTGAACACTGGCATCATTAATGGGATTTGCTATGTTGGTTGGATTGCCACTGCTATACATCTGCAAGAATCAACCTACTCAAATTAATACCTAACCACATAACAACGCCAATGAAGCTGTGTTCAAAGGAGTGCATATCTTCTCCAAGCTAATTGTTTAATATCAAGTTCAAATTTCACTTTTCCTGGTTTTGTTAGTAGATTAATTTTTGTTGAATAAATAATTAAGTATGGAGGAACATAAACCCACAGTATTCATAGGCAGCTGTTACAATTTTTAGGACCCAAAGGTATCATAAAATTCCATTCAGGTAACTATAAAATGATGAAGTCTCAAGGTTTTAAGTGTAAAGGGAGAGGACACTAATTTTTAGTACTCTTAACTAAAAGGTTTAAAGTAAATATCAGAACCTGGCTTCTTATTTTGCTTCAGAAACCCTCAAAATGATTTTGATTCAAATTTCTGACAAGTCCCAGACCAAGAAATACATATATATATATATATTCTGACCAGTTAAATATGTACGTGACATAGTTTTATACAAAAAATGAACATAGCATTATTTGGCATTTACAACAGATACAACTGTTCCAGATTTTATCAGTTCAGTTACTATCAAGCTACTTTATAAACTTGCATGAGATCAAAGCCTGCAGTCACTACAATTATTCACTTTTGGAGGGGAAACACCAGCAGAAAGGCGAAACACAAGTAATAAAACTTCAGCACGAGGACCTTTCTCCTTCAATTTCTGTTTGTGTTTATGTACATGATTAATACAACATGCAAAATAATATATTGCACCTTGAGTTGAAAGGATAATACCCATGATCTTTCATGTCATAATGGACACAGTGCAATAGAAGTTGTTAGAACGGGGCAATCTAAAAGGAAGAAAATTGATTAAATGGTCTATCGATTATCAAGGAAAAGATATTCCCCATAGTCCAGGAAAATCCCCTCTTCCAAACACCTTTGAGGCACACTTGTCACATTCTGATAGGCAAGAGTCACAATGTTATTCCACATACTACCAAAATCACACTTAGTCATTTCAAATAAACAAAAGATCCACTGTGCACGTCTAGTCCTCTTGTCCCAAATATAATGCCAATCATTTATATTTTTGTTGTACCAAAAATCATATAAATCTCCTCTATGAACAGTTATATTTCTTTCATTTCAAATTTGTCCTTATCTACATCATTTGACTTTTTAAATGTAATTAGATTACCAATACTTTATGACCACGCAATTCGTTAGATTTTGGTTATTTTGGATACTAAATCGAGTTAAATTGTTACCTGCTCTAAAAGTTTAAGTTGATAGAGAGGGGTTAAATTCATCCTCTTAACATACCCCCTCACTTGTGTTAAGAGATTCGAACTCCATACTTCCCACTTTGATACCATATTAAATTGAGTTACATTGTCACCTACTCTAATAGTTTAAGCTGATAGAGAAGGATTAAATTTATCCTCTTAACATAGATTATCAATGCTTTATTGTTACAATTTTCATAAGTACATCTAGTTGTATGCTTTTAAGAATATGAAAACACATAATTTTTCTTCAAACTCGCTCTTATCCTACTTGTTTACAAGAGTAATTTGAGTGATAAAAGTTTTGAAATTTTTTTAAATTCAGATGTAACGTGACTGATGTCCTAAATTGACATGATTTTTGGGATCGAGGGAATACTAATTACAGATTTTTACTTATATATTTGCCATGGAACATGGGCTTTAATCCTATTGATCATTTCTTCACTTAACAACTTTCTGTAGCCAAACCACCTACAACATCCCTAACCCTCTTAACACACCCCGTCACTTGTGTTAAGAGATTCGAACTCAATACCTCCCACTTTGATACCATATTAAACCGAGTTACATTGTCACCTGCTCTAAAAGTTTAAGCTGATAGAAAAGGATTAAATTTATCCTCTTAACAACTTTCTGTAGCCAAACCACCTACAACATCCCTAACCCCCACACAAACCCACAACCCCACCCCCCACAGAAAGAAAAAGGAAAGGAAAACCAAAAAGGTAAAAGTGGGGGAAAAGAAATAAACCTTCCGGAGCATAG
>JAXGGT010000169.1:6953638-6967982 GCA_035583425.1 Marsdenia floribunda | reverse complement strand
TCGGTATACAGGTTCCTCATCGGGTATGGTTTTAATTGCCATCTCTAATGGAGGCGAGTAGGTAAAACTCCTCTTTTCACGTGCCAAACATATTTGTTTACTCCAAAAGGGGAAAAAGGAAAAAATACACGCGTCATTTAAGTAAAAAGACTTTAGGCTCCATGCTTAATAAGCACTCAATAACTACGTAGAGAGTTTTTAGACGAGCAATGTGGGACTTTAGGTCACAAAACACCCTCCCATCGCGAGCATCGTGCTGATAACGTGTTATAAACAGCTCAACTGATATTGTCCGCTTTGACACACTTCAAGTGCACCTCACGGTTTTAAAATGCGTCAGTTGAGTAAAAAGACTTTAGACTCCTACTTAATAACCGCTCAAAAAGCTCCTAACGAGCAATGTGAGATTTCTGATCACAACATATATATATAAGGTTGTTTAAGGAAGTTCCACAAATGGATAAGGTAAGCCAACAAGACATGCTATGTGTTTAGAGAAATTCCTTTACACGATGCTAGATTGCTTGTTTTTTAAATTACCCATTTTTAATATATTACTTAATTTTAAAATTTAATTAAATTAATACTTTGTACTTTTATTTTTATTAATATCATAAATAATCTTGTATATTAAAAAAAAAAAATCATATCAGTTAATTATTATAAAAAATATTTAAATTTTTTAATGTATATATATGATGTTATTTTTATGGAAATTAAATAAAATTTCGATAATTTGAATCATAAAATATTGTAATTTTTGTGGATATGATATGTGTTTGACGTAAATTAAGGCGACTGAAATTCGCAAGGGTCTAGTGGGTAAAATATTATTGAATTAAAAAAAAAAAAAAGATTATAGTGGTTAAAATTCAAATTGTCTAGTAATATTTGATTTGATTTTTTAAAATTATAAGAATTTGTTTTACTTTTAATATGACTTAAATATATATATATATATGACTTTTTATAGTTATAAATAAAATTATCATCATTTTATCAATATTTTCTCATATGTTTGATATATATATATATATATATTTGAGTATTTTAAAATTGTATAGAGAGAGAATGATAAAAAATTATTAAAAAAAAAAAGGAATTTTCGAATGCATTAATAAAAATTTTAATATTTAATTATAGAAAATTTGAGTTAATGGTAGATGATTTTAGTCTCAAATTTACTATTACTAGGTGAAATTGGTTCTTATATATATTTATATATAAAATCGGTACCTTTTTTTTTTTTGGATAATTATAAAATCGGTACCTTATAAATTTGTAAAATTGCGATGTTGATTTTTTATCTATTTTCCTATTAAATTTGATAAAATTTTTTATTAATGTGTTTTGTGGGATATGTAAGTATACATTAAAGGTTAAATTAATAGAAAAATAAATAAAATGATCAAATTCACAATTTTAAAATTCTGATAAATATATATATATATATATATATATAACTAGTTCCGCTAAGTAGTAATAGAGTTAGGACTGTCAAATTTAATGGTAGATGTTTTGTGGGAAAAAAAAATAAAAAACACTTATTTTATTTAGTTAAGTTTTTGAGTAGTTTTTTTTTTTTTAGGACGGAAGTTCAGCATTCTATATCTCGATTTTTATGTGAGATAAATTTATATATTCGGGGTTATTCATTAGCTCTTAAAAAGAAATGGATAAATCGTTAATTTAGTCCTTTAAGTTTATGTTTTAATCTGTTATGGTTCTTCATATTTATTTTTGTCCAAAGTAGTCCCTTAAGAATTTTGAAATTAATCAAAGTAGTCCTTTGACCGTTAACATCCAAATATTCTGTTAACTTTCTTTACATGTGCCTTTTTTAGAGGGTATTTTTGTACTTTTGTTCATAATTAAATAGAATTTAAGATGTTACGCGTAAAAAGAGTTAACAAAATATTTAGATGTTAACGGTTAAATGACCATTTTGATCAATTTAAAAATTTTTAAGGGATTACTTTGGACAAAAATAAACATGAGGAATCATAATAGATTAAAATATAAATTTAAGGGACTAAATCGACGATTTATCCGAAAGAAATAATAAGTAAAAAATATGTGTATATAATTTTATACACATTAAAATTGTTTTTTTTTTTTCTCCCCAAAATTTTCCCCCTATTTTTATAAAAATTGTAATTTTATCCAAATACAAATACTATTTTTTTAAAAAAAAAAAAAAAAAAGTTTTTAACCAAAATTTCCATTAAAACACATCCTCTTCCAAATTACCGCGTTTTAAAAAATCATAATCCACTTTTTGAATGCGTTTTCATGTTAGATGTACATCCTCTAATGCGTTGTTTTATTCATAAATGTGTTCCTTTTTAGCAAAGTTTCGTCCCCATCGTGATCTTCTTTCGATGGTTAAAATAATCTCGGTACTACATGTCCAGGCGGAGGCAGAGGCGGCGGCGAAGTACAATACCTCACATTTGCCTCTCCGGCTATAGACTGTTGGTCTGAAAATCTTTGATTCAGTTTCAACATGAATTTCTTCAAATCCATTCTATCTGATGATCCTTATCCTCCCATTTCCGAAAAACCCCATGGTTCCGAACCTGATCCCCCACCAAATCCATCGCAGGGACGTCACGGAGAAAGTGCCGCTGTTAGTGATCAGTCAATTGAGAAAACCGATCTTGATTCGCCATCTGGCAGTGAAGGTGCCATTCCTAAGGGTGGTGGTGGTGGTGGATGGAGCTTTGGTGGTCTGATGCAGAGCTTCGCTTCCCGATCCGAGTCTGTGCTCGAGATTTATCGACGTGATTTGCAGGAATTTGGATCGGGTCTGAAGAAAGAAACTGAAATCATCCGTGAAGCGGCGAATCGAGCTGTCAAGGAACTCCCAGCGTCGATCGAGGTAGGGGCGTCGGTAGCTCATGGATCGTTAGAATCAGTCGGGCACGCCTTTGATGGAATGTTGAAATCGACAGCGGGTATCATCTCACAAGGTAAAGAAACCCTGCTTGCCTCATCTGATGTTGAATCTGATACTCCTGATGGGAATCGTGTATCAAATTCGGGTCGTTACAGCCGGTTTGATGCCCAGCTCATTGCACTTCAGAACGATTCCAACACTTACTGTGAAGAGCCAAATGATTCAGAGGAATATAAAAGGTGGAAATTAGAGTTTTCTTTGGAGGAGAAGGGTGAGGAAGTAGGGAATTTGATCGGAGAAAATGGGGTTTTGGAGGGCCTTCATAAAAGACTCGTGTCTAACGTGGTTGATAATGATACATTCTGGTGTAGGTACTTCTACAGAGTGTATAAGCTTAAGCAGCAAGAGAGCATGAGGGCTAACCTTGTCAAGAGGGCAATTTCAGTTGAAGAGGAAGAATTATCCTGGGATGTTGATGATGAGGATGATAATGATCAAGATGCGAAAACATTGGGTGCTCAAAATGCAACCCCAGTTGAAGAACAAGAGAAGACTTGTGAGGAAATGCAGAATAAGAGTAGTGACACGAAAGGAGAAGATAATTCCACTAAAGATGTTGACAAAGGAAGTGTAGTTGAGTCATCTGAGGTGACTGTTTCAGGCGAGGAGGCAATTTCTGAAGAGAGTTCCGAAATGAAGAAGGAAGATAAAGTGGTGAAGGTGGATGAGAAGGATGCAAACTCAGAGGGCAAGAGTGATCCTGGTAAAGACAGTGATGTTTCAGTTATCTCAACCCAGCCTTCTGTGCATGAAGAGGAGGATTTGGGCTGGGATGAGATAGAGGATCTTGGAAGTGACGATGACAAGAAACCTAACCTGATTGCTCGAGGTGGAAGCGCAGATGGTGCTGATCTGAGAAAAAGACTGAGTGCTGCTGAAGATGATGAGGACTTGAGTTGGGATATTGAAGATGATGATGAGCCCGTGAAAGCTTGATACCAGCTGAGTGTGTCTAACATAAGTAGAGTTGGGCATTGATCATACGGGAGTTCCAAAAAAAAAAAAAAAAGAAGGAAAAAATGCTTGAAGAAGATATGAAAATCTGGGAACCTGGAGGAGGAGCAAAGTTAGTGAAAACATCCATGCTTAATTGTGCCAAATACATGTCCAAGACAATGTATGAAGTTCCTCTTCCCATGAGATCAGTTTGATTATTATTAATATTTTTTATCATTTGCATTCTTTTTTTTTTGCCCCCTTCTTATGTCCTCTTTGTTTATAGGGTGAGGATGTTTCTCCAAACATGGGATTACAAAATTAAACATCTTGTACCTCGTGTATCCTTGATCATTTAAACTAAAGGAATATATGTTCATAAATTTTCTCTTCTTCCGTTTTTTCTTCATTGTCCAGACTTTCAAATGTTGCTGCACCTTTTTTGTGGATTCCAGGCAACATTGACATGCAATGCTATGCAATACCTTAGTGTTAGCTAGAAGATAAAGCAGAAATTAGGAATATGGGTGGAAATGGTCTTGCTAATTTCATCATTTGAAGATGGCATTTTGGCGTTTTTATTTTCTTATAATCCTGGCGGAAAGAGAAAGTTCTCCTGCCGAACTCTCTATGCGTACTGGCATACTACTGCAGTAGGACCGTTAAATCTCAGGTTCTGTGGATGGTGGTGTGAATTTATTGTCTCCTTCACAAGTCACAAGAAGTTCTGATCTGATTGATTATTTCACTGGGGCAGAGATAATACAAACAGGTCTTGGTTGCATCTTACTCTTTAAACACGTCTGTGCCTACAGTCAGGACCATATTGCCAGGTAGGCAAAGCGAAAATAATAGATCGTTCATCAATATTGAAGCCCGTTGTGCTCAAGAAAAAAGATAAAACTCAAATAATTAACATTTCCAACTATCCATAGAGACAGCCGATAGATGGGAAAGAAATAAAAAGAAACCCTGAATACAGAATTCAGAAGACTACATGGTTAGACCACACTCGCCTTAGAGATCAACTTTACTTTAGAGCCTATCTTGATCGTGAGAAAATGTAGAACAAGCGATACTAAAAACTAACTGCATCATAAGAAACACAAAAAGACTCCTAACTCTGCACCAAAGCCTCGTTTTACAATTCGTTGGAAAGGGGGCATAGAAGATGAACTCGAAATCGAGTAACCCACTGCTGCAGAATTACACTTACTGCACTCTCTGCTCAATGTTGATGCTTGGGTCAGAAGTGGACTCTGTTTTGCATGTTTCAGCAGGCGAGGACATGGCAAGAAGCCGACCTCTTTGGGCTCGTGGAGGAAGATGCTTAGCAGGTTTTCTTGATCTAACAGTCCAGGGCAAGAATACACCAGTACCACCACGAGGCATCCTTCTTGTGCTCATAACCACCGGCCGAAGTGGGGCTAACATGACCATCGGGGCTCGTAAGGCTCCCCATTTCTGGATCACTCCCATTGGCTGATAACCATTTACTGCACCAGCGGGCGTTGAATGTGGATTTGGATTGCCAGGATGCCACAAATTCATGGCAGTGGTTGGAGATGGTATTGATTCTGCGCTACGTTCAGTCTGTGTCCGGTTTTTGATGAATGTTATGCTCACCCTCTTGTTTGGGGATGAGCACATGACGTGTCTTCCCACTTCAGCACTGTTTCCCTTCATGACTAAAAGAGACCTGTGAAAAACATAATTGCATCAGTTTACTAGTTTCTTAAGCACTACAGATATACTTTAGAGAGAAGATCGTCAGTAAACTAGATTTTCTGTACACAGGTCTATAGCTTCTCAATTTTAAAACCTCATACCATCCAGGTAATGCGATTCGGAATAGGGTGGGGGGAATGGACTTCGTTGTTAGAAAGTAGAACAGGATAAGTGCAGGGCGGAGTTTCACTCTATCTTAACTATTGTATAAAAAAACGAAAAAGAAAGTGCAACATCTGCATTTAGTTTACACTCTCATCCATCTATTGCATATGTATTCTCCTTTAATACCATCCACCAGTAAATAATCTTATGGTCATCATGATCCTACCGAAATGATACATGAGAGATGAAAAATGCAAGCACAAAAAACACCAAATAAGATACGTACCCTTCCTTTAGAGGGAGGACTAGTGGTCCTACATAGTTGCCTTCATTATCATTGACAAGAGTGTGACCAAAAGCCATCTTTGACTCTGAGAGGAGAAGTGTGGAGATGGGCTGGTCTAAATGAGGTGGTTTTAGGTAAGGCTGTGAATACTCATCCTGCAAGGATGACCACATTAACCATGTCACGCTCCTTGGAACAAAGTGCTTGAGTATAAGATGTCTCAGTACTCAACCATCGTTCACTGAGAGCCAGTCGTAAAATGTGTAGAAAGCAAAATGTAATACCTCATCAAAAAAGCTTATGATGCAGCTATTTGGTCTCCGGCTTTCTGAAATTAAGTGCCACTGAACCAGGTGTTCAATGATATCTTCAAGTAGAGATGGAATAGGCTCTATATCACCTGTCAATACACTTCGATGTTAGACGCAGTATAAATCATTTCATTACCAGAGCTGGAAATAGGAAAACAGACTGCAATTCGTACAACTCAAGTAGCTACTGATGACTCTCCAAGCAAACAAAAATTGTAACAGGGGATCCTATCGCTTACTCCTTTGAGATTTACTTGCAGAGTCCTCTTTTATTTGTTCGAATACTGGAACTCCAAATCGAATCTGTTCTCTCTTGCTTCCCTTTATCTGCTGATTGTACAGACTAAAGGTCTCCCCTGATGCCAGTTGCAAAAAATTCAATCACCTTTTCAAATAGAATTACTTTCCAAGATGCAGTGAAAAAGGGAATAAATTATTTACACAGTAGCACAATAAAGGCAGCAAAACTTTGATGAACAATTGGTTTCGCATAAGAAAGTAGAAAACTGTGGTATTTGCAAAGTAGATATCTTTTGGCTGGTAAACACAATCTCCAGACCATATTAAGCTTAAAGTTCTCTTTTTGTTTTGGCAAAGTTTAGAGGTATTGAATCTGATTTTGAGAGATAATGTCAATACTAAAACCAGAATGAGATTCTAGAATGTTGCAGGAGCTTCAAGCTCACGCATATCAGCATATGCAATACTATATGGAACTAGCTTTCAAGCCTTAAGCGTGATGAACAATTAGGTTCCATAACAATACCCTATGCCTGAAAATGAAAAAGCCAGAAGTAAAAAAAATTAATGCCCAAACCTGCTCACGCAAACCTACAGAAGAGGTCCTTTACTATCTCATAACTTCATCCGAAAAGGAAAACAAGTTTAACTATAAAAGCATCACTAATCAGGGTCCACCTGTGAGTTCACCATTCCGGCCAGCAACCCGAAGTTCATTAACAAAGTCATTCAACTTAGAGAGCTCATTGTCAGTAAAAACATCTTCATACAACTTTAGTCCTCTCACAACATTCACCTGTCAGTAATACAATTCAACCCAGTGACGTAGCTAGCATTTTTCAGTGAATAATAAGAATGAAAATTGCTTGAAATTACATGCATTTATGCAAAATTCCGAATCAGATTCTACAAAATTAGAAACTCACCATATGCCCTTTTACTGGCTCCTTGGCTATAAACCCTTTCATAATCTTAATCTGATCACGCCGTGCTTCACATGCTTCATGATTTGAACATATCTCAGTGTTTTGTAGTGAAGATTGTTGCACTTCTTGAGATCCTGCATTTCCATATAGAATTAGAATAAATATAACCAATTTTTCCGTTTATAAGTGAGACCTTGGCTTTCAGCGAAAAAGAGATTGTACTCAACACATTGCAAAATCGCCCAATCCTTTCAGACATGGTTACAAGAGAGGAAAAAAAGAAAAAAATGAAGGTGAATCACAATAAAACTTCATTTAGAATACTTGTGCAAGGAGTGCAATAAATTGCCAACTTTAGGTTTATGGAGCCTCAAAAAATTGACTTGAACAACATGCATGTTTGTCATGTGAATCTCATTAAATTTCTTAAGCATAGTCAACTAGCAACTGGAGAAACATATTCCTGACTGTAAGGAACGAAACACGAGACAGGTATAGCAGACCGATTTTGTATGAACAAGTAATCCTATAGTAGGTTATAATGCATAAATGGAATGGTAAGGAAAGGAAAGGAACTGGAGCAGCTCTTAGATAGGGAGAAACATATCTGAAGACGTATATTTACACTAGAATTCAGATTGGTTGATTTCAGTAAAGATTTTGTCTATTACCAAAACTTCAAAAACTCATTACATGTTGGGCAAAATCCTTCGAAGATTATCTTTGAAAATTTTAGTTTAAACCAGATTGATTTCCTATCTGAAATCATGTTTTACCATACTAAGTCTTGATTAGAAAAAATAAAAAACTTCCAGAGTAAGAGCATGACCACAGCTAGAATTGTAGCTTCGAGTATCAACTGATATTTATTAGTTTCCATCTAAAGGAATACTTCACAATTGGTTGTATAATTACTTTTCATCCACCTGTTGGTGAGCAAAGAATCTTCTGAATTTAAAACAGGAATATCCTTCCAAGGACCATTTCTCTCCATTAGCTTTACTAATTCCCCGTCAGCCCTTCTAGAAAGGCACACTTACAGCCAATGAGCTATAACTTTCTTTCCTTGATGCTTAGTGACTTTGTTATTCCTACATAGAAGAAGTACAAGATAAATGCTAACCATCAATGAGCAACAACTTTATTCTCCTCATACTTATTGACTTCACTATTTCTACATAGAAGTACTAGATAATATGGTCATACCATCATATCTCTCGCTAACATTTTACGCGATAGGGAACCCAGACAAGACAATAGCTTAGTAGTAGGAATTGAAAATTCTTCCTAAGAAAAAGAAATCCCAAAAAAAAATTGCAAACACTCATTCATTCGGGTTAATGTGAAAAAAAAAAAAAAAAAAAAAAAAAACAATACTGCAGCTTTCACAAACATCTGGCTCAGGCACACACGCAGAAACCATTGACGGGCTGCGACAAAAAAGGAAGGAGCACTATTCAAATTCCACTAAGGCCATCAGTCGATCACCAAATGTGCCAATGTGGAATAACCTTTTTCCTCTTGTCCAAACAAATAGCATCAAGTACTAGGACTAAACTGTTTCCGTTCCAACTTTCAGAGCCAGCCATTCTACAAGGACCCCACCAAGCTGACTCACCTAGTTTTCAAAAAACTCACTTAAGGATGGGAATATATTTATTTTTTGTCTTACATTTTTTTTTTTCTCCACAGTATATAAGTTAAGAAATCAATAATAAATTAATTATAGCCTTTTCATACTATCTTTGTTTAAAAGAATTATTTATCATATTTTTGATAACCTACTTTATAAATTATTTTTTTAATGCTCTTAATTTCTTATATTATATATAGTATATTATTTTTCAAAACAAAGAACCAAGTTGTCCATAATTGAATTATATCACCTTGGCCAACCTGGACTTCCTCAGATGGATCCATCAGAAGGCAGCCGTGACGTGAGTTAAGGATCATACGGTTGGGATCACACGGCGGCCAGCAATAAGTCAAATTTGATATACCCGCAGCTCGAGGTAAATCATGCCCAGTCCGCCCACGCCCAAAGCTACCTCTGCCCTTCTCTCTCTTCATATGATTAAGAAAGTAGGAATTTCCTATTCCCCAAACTAACTGTGACTCCGACGGTTCCTCCTAACCTTGAATTGAGGAGCAATATCATCTTTCATAGACAATAACTGCAAAACAATTTACTACCCGCCTCGATTTAAACAAATCACAAACCTTTTTGCACCAAAAGTTCCAGTCACGTCCAGAAATTTTCCTCTGCATTCAATTTCCGTACTGGTACCAATATTTAGAATTTTCTTTTTGAAGAAAAAAAAAAGAACGAGAAAAAGGCTGCTTTTCGATGTGTGAACAGAGGAAAACAGAGTTGATTCTCTAAGGACAAAATCATCAAAAGATGGCGCTTTTTCAAATCATTAAATAGAGAAGAGAGAAATTCTTGAATCCAAAATCTGACGAATGCAAACCTGGTGTTTCGGCAATGAATTCAACTTGCATATTAACAAAATTGGAGATGCTAAAATTAATTATTAGTATCAAAACGGTATTCGCGGCACGGAAGAAAGAGAAGAGGAGTGATTTGACTTTGATACTAGCAAAGAAATTTACTGAATTTTCGCTCCACATTATTCAGATTCTTGCATTAAAGAAAAGTCGAAAAATATTGCTATTTACCTGTATCAGTAATCTCATTTTCAGGGGAATCGTCTTTGGCCGTATCCTCATCAACCACCTCGCCGTCACCATCATTTCCATTCTCCGGAATGATTTCCTTCTCGGAAACGTATAGTTCTGGACTGGTCTCCTTCTCGGAGTATGACGAGGGTAATTCGTTGGTTTCTTCCTGAACCTTGGCAACCTCCTCGTTCTGGAGGCTTATATTTTTCTCCTCAGACTTTTTAGAAGCGACCTTCCGTAGTTCCAGCGTCACGTCAGCAATTGAATAGTATTTCTGCATATTAATAATCGGGATCCACTCCCGCCTTCGACGGTGGATGGCAGTAAAGACGGACTCATATTCAGACCCCATCCCAACAACACCGCCTTCCAGCTGAGTGAGGTGGCCGCAGAGAGCATCAATGATAGCGTTGGCGGCAGCGAATTCCGTTCTAAACCAAGCAATGTACGCATCCTTGGCAGCGGTCTCGGAATACACGACAGGCACCATAGGCATCACCCTTGGTGGCATCCGATCGGACAGTGGAACAACAACGCCGGCTGACGGCGGCATCGGCATCTCCTCCCGAAATCTCTAGCGGTATTTTGAGTATGAACCAAATTAAATGGTTGTGAGATCAACGGAAACACTCACGTGACGTCACGTACGTGTTGGGCTTAATGTGTATGGGTGAGAGTAGAGACTGATCAAGACACAGGCGGAGGGAGGGTGGTAAAAATATGGAGAAGGGGAACGTGGGGGGGGGAGGCGATGAAACTTGAAAAGCGAGAGTTTGGCTATGGAGTCTCTGGAAGTTCTGGTGTAATTATATACGACTTAGAGTTTTATTTCATTTTGGAACCTTTATTCTTAAAAAAAGGGTTGCATGCCCCATGAGAATCCCGTCTCTACTATGCTGGCATTCACGTATTGAGCCCATTTATTGTATTTTTACTTTTTTAACAATGTTAATTTTATTTTCTTAAAAAAAAAAAAAAGAGTATAATATATAATTTTAAACAAAAATTATTATTCAATTGAATACTTCAAGTGAATAAGGAAATAGTCTTAGCTCTCAAGTAGAGTTCTGTATCCGCAGGTATTGTTTCGTTTGCTGACCTGGCAAATGGAGAGAATCTTTCCTCCATTTGTTTTTTTTTACTTTTTTCTATTAATTTTCCAAAAATTATTTAAGGCGATAAAAAATAGAAATTAATATCTAATTAATTAATTAATTATTTTTCGAATAAAATCTAATGATGGTTACCTGGTAAATTAAGGTAATAGTAATTGTATATTTTATAAATTATAATACATAATAATAATAATTATAAAAATAAAAAAACTATACCGCAATTTTTTATGGATGGATAAAAATTCCAATTTAAGGATTTTTTTCCAAGATTGGTTTTCGAAGGGTGGGATTCATTTGACCGATCCAGATTCAAAAAACTTCTGTTTTTTTTTTTTTTTTTTCAAAAAACAATTAAATTAAATTAACTTTAATTAAAAATTATTATTTAAAAAAATAAAAAACATATATTTTTTTTATTAAAAAAATGTAATATTTTGATTATGACAAATAATTTTTTTAAAAAAAAAAAAATTATTAATCTTCATTTTAAAGAAAAATATATTTTTTTTTTGATGAATGATAAGAAAAATAAAATACTAACAATTAATTCTAAATAAAATAGCAAAATTACAAAATAATTTTGAAATGGACATTGATTAAAAAAGGAGAAACCAAGAAATTATTGTGATATCTTTACATCACTAACTTTCCCATGGAAAATATTGAAGTGACTTTATTTATTTGAATGAAAAAATTGAATAAAAGAAGTTTGGCAAAAATATGTATTTCAGTTGTTAACAACCTCATTTATATTATTTATCTATTTTTATTTTTTTTTTTAAAAAAATTCTTTGGTTCAATCCTTTAATTATTTATATTTTTTGGTTGGTTTTAAAACTTTAATTTCATATAAATTAATTATTTATCATTTTTAATTTCAAATATTCGTTCTTCCAATTAAAATTGGATCATTTCCACTTGAAATTCTAACTAAAAGAAAGGAAAAAAGTATGCATTTAATATATTATTATTATTTTTTTTTTTCTTTTTAGCATAGAATGAAATAACAAAAAGAATCATGTGTCAATTATACACCAAAAAGTAATGTAATATTAGCTAATTTTAATTGAAACGATAAATAGTTTAAAAATTGAATCCGATAATATTTAGGTTATGTGTCCATTTATTTAAAATATTAGTAAAAATAAAAATAAGACACGTATGCATTTAAATAATATGAAAATTAACACAATATCTTCATTAAATAATTTTTTTAAAAAAAAAAAAAAGAAAAGAAAAACTATAATTAAATTGAGAAAATTAATAAAATATTTTTAATTATTTAAACTAATCAAATATATATATATATATATATATATATATATATATATATAATTTTTAATCCGATTAAAATTTTTATTTAAAAAAAAATTATAAATATTAATTTAATTGACAATAATTGTGTAAAATTGTAGGACTAATTAAATTAAAATATACTTTATTTTTTGTATCAGATATTTTGTTAATCCCCTTCTAGAAATCAGTCCCTTTTAGAAAGTTATAAATTTGTTTGTGTCGTGAAATGCACAATTTCAGATGATCGAAGCATTTGGCTTAGTGTGTGTGTGTGTGTATATATATATATATATATATATATATATGTATCTCTGTGTGTGATGTAAGCAGAAGGAAGGTTTTGAAAGGTAAGAAAAGAAAAGGAGTGGGGGAGCAAAAAGTTAGAAAAAATAATAATAATAATAATAAATTATTTGGTTTGAAGTCATATATTATATTTCAATTGGAATTTAATTCCGCGTGGATGCTTATATAACTATATATTTGACCACGAATTATTTCCCCCTTTTGTCTCCATGTCCCCCGCTCCCCCCCCCCCCCCCCCTTTTTTTTTGCTTATTCAATTTGTTAATTCTTGATTATGATTTTGTAGAAATTTAAATTGAAATTTTAATGTTATCTAAATTAATAAAATGATTAATAATTTTTTTTTAAAAAAAAATAATGATAAATAAATATTCATCTATTTAATTTTAAAATAATAAATAATTACTAAGTTATTGTACAAAAAATAATGTTAAAAATTTAATAATTAAAATAAAAATTTTTGAATTTAGTTTTAATCTTTCAATTATTACTACGATTGGTCTTTTTTTTTATTTATTTATTACATCCTTAATATATAATGAGTATGTACATTTGGTCTTTTTCTTCACAAAATATATTATTTGGACATATTAAATAATAAATTTTGTGAATAAATTGATCAAATGCACGTTTGATCTTTATATATTGGGAATTTACTAAAAAAAAAATATATACAATATATCAAATATATGAATATTAAGGATTAAATTTAATAATTTTTAATTAAAACATTTAAAAATATAAATTATTTAAAATAAATTCAACTAATTTTTAATATATTTTAAATTTTTATTCATTTTTTTTTCAAAAATATTTATCAAACTTTAAAATCGATATGATAAATTTTTTTTTTCTAATTTATGTGATTTAATACATTGTCAACCACATTTTTAACTAAATCATTAATGCATTTTGAGAACATTTTTTTTTTTTTCAAATTAAAATAATTGACACAATTTTTCATATAGAAAGAGTAACAACAAGGGAAAGGAGAGAGAGAGAGAGAGAGGTGTATACTATTTATGGTAATTTCTTTGTTTTATAATAATAAAAATAAAATAAATTCTACTAATGTTTCGATTTTAGAAATTTTTAAAATAAATTAAATTATTTATAGGCTTGGTTATTGAATTTATTTAGTAAAAAAAAATTGTCAAAAAAAAAAAAGTAAAATAATAACAATTCAATATAATTAGGGGAATGTTGAGGAACTTCTGGTCAGGTTTCTTTCCTTAAACACTTGGCTTGCCAAGAGGTTTAGGGGTCAAATTTTCCCTTTCTCCTAACTTGTCAAAAGGTATAGGAGTAATTTTACCCGAGTGTTCCATAATTTAAGATATCTTCGCATTATTTGACCTCCCTAGGTGAATTACTTTGAGCCAAAAGGATACCCCCATAAATATATATATATATATATATATATATATATATATATATATATATATATTTTTTTT
>JAXGGT010000169.1:6926071-6953538 GCA_035583425.1 Marsdenia floribunda | reverse complement strand
ATTTTTAACGGTTTTTTTTTTTAAAACTTTTTTTTTTTTTTTTTTTTTTTTTTGGCTCGCTTGTTGATTGTGAAATCTGAGAAGAGTGATGAAGCAAATAAATACTAAGAAACAACGACAGTAGTAATGGTCCAATACCATGTAAGTTTCATTCAAGAAAGAAATGTGAATACGACTCGGGAAAAGACTCCAACCCTGGCTGGAATTTCCACCCAAGATTCTCTTCTCTCCAACAATGGGATATGAGGGAGCTACCTCCCTGATATTTCTTTGCTCTTTCTTCTTCAATTTGTCTTGGACATTTTTATTATATATATAACTTCTTATTTTTATCGACTAATACAAAAAAGATTCATGAGAAAAATTTTAAAAATTACAATATCTTTCACTTGATAAATCAAGCCAATCAAATTAATACAAAACCATCTTTAAAGTATAAATCAAATTCAAATTTTTTCAGAGACCATATAAATATCTAAATAAGGTAAGTTACATCAATTAGACAACTACTTTATTCTCTTGCTCATTCTTATTATTAGTGAAGAATCATATTCTCTATTTTACTGTAAATCATATGAAGAAGTCTTTTTAAATTATTATTAAATTTGTTCCCCTCTCCCCCTTTTTCTAATCCGAGTTGGTTAATACAGCATATAAAGAAGCAACATGAATTAGATCATTCATAGAAAGAAATATCATAACTGAGAATGGAAATGTATATAGCTGTCTCCCGTGAAGGGAGGGACAAGTCTTTGTTTTACAGCAACCAATAAAAAAAAAAAACATATACCAGACCACTTCATCAAAGATGGTATCTGATTCCAGGGCCTCCAAAGTCTTAAAAGTTAAAAAATAATAATTATTATAACATAAAATTATACAAGTTTGATAATTGCCGGTGGCCAGGTATACCAGAATCTTTTAATTTTGTTTGGAAGTTCATAAAGAACTCTCCCTCCTCATAATTCCACAATCAACGCAGGAATTAGGCCATGATACGTTTCTTCTCATAAAAGAAGCCCTAGAACCATGTACATAATAATAATAATAATAATATGAAGACGCAGCCTGTTAAGAAGATTTCAGCAGGTATTTCAATAGTAGCAAGTCAAGGTCACGACAACATCAGATTCTTCTACCGGACAAAGATAAAAGTATTGGACGATAACCTTAGTAGAGAAGAAATTCATGATAACCATTGGAGGGAGATGCTCACAACTTTTTGTCAAGAACCTTAGGTGAAAAACCAAGGAATAAAACAACCAGTATAGAGAACAGAATATAACTAGCTGGTATCTCAATCACTCAGGACACTGTTGGAAATGCAAGCAGATTCATTCATGATATGGAACTCCTCCACAGAAACTAAATCCAAAGTCATAAACTATCATATGGAAAATCTTTATGCCCACTCCCATATACAATTCGTTAGGCCAATAGATGAATTATTCTAGTTTAACAGTGAGTACAAATTGTTTTTCTTTTTTCCCCTGAAACCAGTAGCCTTCAATGAAGCGAGGGGAAAAAAAAAAAGCTAGTACTTCCCTGGACATTTGGATTGATATTTACAACATCCTGGAAGCGGAATGCTACAAACCCAAAATATTAATGATTTTACCTCTATAAGCAATGGAACTCCTCCACAACATTTAGGAGAAGAAACCTAATTCTAGTAAAGCCAAAGGCATCCAGTAACCACATTTAATGCCGGAAGGTCTTCACCACCTGGTCAATTCTTCTCCTACAGAGTGGACAGATTGCCAAGTGTGAGGCGCATGGCATGCAACAGCACATATGACCACACCTGAAAGTCAAAACCAACAAACCATCAGCCATGATGCTAAACAGAATTGTTTATCCTGCCGAGAGATAAAATACTGGCCTATTCGATGCTCAAAATGTGCAATTCAAATTAACTCTAACCTTATTTTTCAATTGTGAAGATATCAATAGTGTATATATATAAAATATAAAGTCATATCTACCATCCACCGAGGGCATGAATATTTGTACTCTACACTACAGCATCAGAAGCAAAAAGAATTAGTGGGAGCCTTACGGGACAAAAACTGAATTATACTCCTGCTCTAGGCATATAACACATAAATCTGGCAAACTTTGATCCTTTCTAGTAATCTCCAATGCATTCTCGGGGTTACCATTTGAACCTGGAAATAAAATGAGGAAACAAATTCAGCCACTAAGAAATCCTGTTTATGAAATGGTGCACTGTTGCAATTAAGAATAAGAAAGCCACCTTCATCCTCTTTCCCTGCTCTTTTAGCTGCAGCATTTAGAACCCTACATAGACCAATGTATGCAATATTTAGATACATTTCATAAAACCACAGCAATATTAATGAAAAGAAAATAAAAATGATGCACACACAGGTGTAGAAAATCATGTCCAATGTCCTGAAGCCATTGAAAGTTGTCATGCTAGTTAATTAACTACACCAAATACATGAATACTAGATCAAATCTTTCCAACAAAAAAGGAACTCGGAATGCCGACGCTCATCTATAGCATAAACAAAAGAAGGCCTCAGCCTAACTTTGTCAAAAGACCTGATTTTTGGGAAAGGAATCCCTACATACAACAAATTACACAAGGCTCACAATTATAAACACCCAAGCACTATAGATATTGTATAGAATTACAAAACCATCCTATTTCAAATACAGGTTAGTAAATTCATGTTTCCAAATTTTCATTTATGGAACAAGGATAATCAACAGGGGAGCCTCTGATAGCATATAGAAGGGCCCATCAAATGCGTTCATAAGTATGATTTCAATTGAAAACGATGCCTTGACTAACTGATTGACGTAGATGGAAAAATGAAAGCCAATGCATGAAGCATATAACATTCTTAAAATAATTGCCAAGTACCCATGCTTGAATAGCTCAAAATAAAATGCAAATATTACATCTTCTTCCATCTCCTTACATTGCAACAAAAGAGAAAAAAGAGGAGGGGGGGGGGGGAGGGTGGAAGGAGAAGCAAATCATCACAAGTTGCAAACTAATCATTCGTGAGAATTCTCAGATTATACCTCTTCTTCAATTCCCAATGACGCCTTCGTTCCATGATATAATGAAAAGCATGCTTTGCAATCAGATAAACGCCAAACACAGTAAACCCAGTTGAAGCATATTTGTACCACCTGGAAGCAAGGAATAAGCCGCATAGAACACATGTAAATGCATACAACAGGAACTCTTTCAATTGCTTTAAGGACAGAGTGGTTACCTTGCCCATCTCCCTAAGCTTGCAATAACCTGATCAATAGTTTTATGGGATACATAAAATGGCCCTTTATGAGGTTTCTGAATTCGGACAGCACCAATGTCATCTTTAACTGCCTGATAGTAGGAAGTGGGAAGGAGAATTTAGAAGACAAGATAGAAATATTTATATTACCAAAGTCTAGATAGCTCAATCTAATGAAAAGCATTATCAAGAGTCCAAGAGACATTTGTAAAAGAATTAATTGAGAACAACATAAAGCTATAGATATCAATAGTCTTTGACAATCTGAAGCAGGTGCAATAGATGGCTACAAATATCAAATAACACTTTTATCAGACTGACTATTTTGAGTGTAAACACATGCATTGGTCTGAGGATGGAGAAAAGGGAAAGAGATGACAAATGCACTTGCTTGAGCAATAAAACTGTCTTCCAACCAAATGCAGCAGGGATATATTCCAATTGCCATAGGACTATCCACTCTCGGGCTAATATTATGTGTTTATTGTAAAGCAACATGTTGGTGATAATTTTTTTTTTCAATTATATGCCACTAGACGATCCTGCAGTCAAGGAGTAATCATACCTCACCAACAATGGTCAAAGGTGTGCCAGTGGGAAGAAGCCGCTCAATCCTTTTGACTCCAAGCATCTTAAGAAGAAATTTCATGTCAGATTGGATGGGACAAACTGTGAATCCATGCACATCAGTGCATTGAGAATATCATTAGATTCAATAGCACTGTCAAAGACAAACCTTAAGACCCTGAAGATAGTCCAATGTTCCACGTACAAGAGATCGACCAGACTCCTCAAATACTTCACTTCCTACCGTCAATACTAGACCTGAGGCACCACGGGCTCCAACAACATGTACACGTCCTGTCCCATCATCCTGGAATGGGTACACTGATAAAAATCCAAATACAGCCTTTGGAAAAAGACTTGTGGTTCAAAAATACACTTTTATCATTATTATTGCTGCAAGTTCACAAAAATGCTCAATTGCTAGATGCATCTCACAACCACTTTGTGCATGTGTGTGCAATATACAAAAAGTAAAAAATTCTTACCAAGTACCACGGTACTTCTTTACACATGGAAAGCATTAGAGCAGAGTCCTGTATCCATGAGCCCGCATCATTGTGCTTCAGAAAATGTTGCTCTGCCTGAAAGAAAAAGATTTCACATTTCATGAAGTAATTACATGAACTAACTAACTAAAGGGAATAACTCAATCAATTATCACAATGCCCTCTAGAGATCCAACTATTATACCGTTTCCTCCACAATTACGCCTCGTAAACCACTGTACTCACAATTGATGGGTGTATCTGACCCAACTCTCCCAGATATTGCAACAACTAGCGGCATAACTTTGCATGCTCCATCCAACAATTGTGCTAAACATAAGGGAAAATCAAAACCATTTGAGACAAAGCATATGAATATTTAGTCTCAAGTGCCTAATACACTTCACCAAGAACAAATAAAACGGAAACAGAAGGGGTATCTAACCAAATAATCAAATGACAGAGAAAAACAACCAGGAGCCCTATTTTACATTAGTTCTTTCCCGCAAAGAGTTTTTTAGATTTTATAACAGCTAATAACAGATGACTAAACAAAGTGACATGTTAACCAAAATTGTGCATTTGATATAAAGTCAATTCATACCCAAATCCTTCAATTGATTGACTCGAGTCACAGATTTCAGGGCGTTCGCATCCCTGTGCAGTCAGAATCGAGCACAAAAAGCAATAAATAACTACGCATAATGCAAGTAAAAAAAATTCAAACCTGTTAAAATTAACGAAGGAAATGCCAAAAAAAAAAAAAGGCATAAAAGAATGATATAATGATATTATGGCCCTATTAAACAAGTAATGGTCCACATCAAAATAGGTGTACACATTCACTTTGGATTTTGTTAGGCATAAAACGATATATTTCAAAAGGAAAATACCTTCCGCTACTTCTTCCGAGAAGATAAAGAGCAGCTCCACTCAAGCAGCAGCTTATTCCACCCCATGGAACCATAGTCACTCCAATAAATAATCACACCTATTGCCAATTAATAACTAAAAAAACCCTAGCTCTCCGCTGTTCCAGAAAGCTACAAATTCTCATCACCGAAATTATTTAACACAGTGAGTAGGTTCCGAGTGAGACAAACTAATGCAAATCGGCGCAGATTTTCAAAGCGATAAGCGTTGATCGAAGACGAAGAGAGAGAATCCGATGCTAAGAGTGGAAGCGAAGGTAAAGAAAGGGAGCAAAGCTTGATTTGCGGACGGGCTTCGTCGATACAGTTTCTATTCCATTTTCTTCAAATGCCTTGCTCTCTGGGGCCGTAGTTTCCAGTATCAATCTGTGCAACCTCTGCCAGAGAATTCGATTGAAAATATGTCATGGGTTTCCTTTTTTTTTTTTTTTTTTTTTCTTGTCTCTCATTTTCTTCGTTGCGAAATTAACGATAAAACAAAGACGGTATTTGGATGGACGGCCATTAATGGCTTAGAGCGCTTCAAAATTTTAAAAAATATATATGCAAATAAATTGAAATCAGGATGATTTTAGATAACTTATTTTTGCACTCACTTTTTTTTTTTTGGTAAAGTTGTATTTGGAAAAGTAATTTTTTTTATATATTTTTAGTGAAATTTATATTATAATTTTTTTTTAAAAAAGTCAATAATATATAGTTCAATTGGTAACAAACTCACTTATAATTCAAGAGATCTTGGGTTCAAGATACAACTGAGATAAAAATTTGCATATGCAATGACAATATAATTATTGGATTGTTGGTAAAGTTAATAACGTGATTGTAGTTTTATTATAATTATAAAGAAGATAAATTGGTAAATTTGGTATCTTTTTTTTTGTGAGTAGGTAAATTTGGTCATTTAACTTATATAATTTTTGTAATTTCATCCCTATTTAAAAATTTTAGCAAATTTTATCTCTTATATTAGCAACTTTGACAAATTTAATCTTTTTGTCAATTTAAATGACGATCAATACAATCAGTTTCTTACAATTTAATTTTATTTTTTGAAAAAAAAAATGTATGCATCCATTGAAGATTTTTATTTCTACTATTTGTTTTAAACAAAAATTAAATTAAATTGAAAGAATTGATTATATTGATCGTCACTTAAATTGACAAAATGATGAAATTTATCAAAATTATTAACTTAATAGATAAAATTTGCCAAAAATTTTAAATATGAATAAAATTATAAAATTTATATAAATTAAGAAATCAAATTTACCAATTTGCGATATAAGAAATAACACTGTAAAATTGTCATTCGGTCAACTAACACACTCACCAATATATACTCTACCATACCACATAAAACCAAATTTTGGTATGTATCAGAAAGTTTTAATTGGAAACTTTTTAAACCATTCTTAGTGATAACATATGAACTTCTTTAAATAAATACAATATTTATTTATATTTTAAATAATTGTTCGATTTAATCTTTTACTAATTTTTTTATTATTCGAATTGATCTTAAAATTTTTCTTCAAACAATTTAACCCTTATTTAAATTTAACTGTTTAAACTGATCATTCTGAATAATTAATAAATTTTAATTAAACTCATTTGCTAGGGATATGATTATTATTAAAAGATAAAATAATCATTTTATTTTAATTTTGTTCATTTTTATATTATTCAATATAGATGGACATTATCTCTTAACTCAAGTTTTCAAAATTGTACAAAAGAAATTGTAAAAGTCTTAATAAAATTAGTTTTTTAATCTTCAACTAATTCTTTTCAATTTTTTTATGTGTGTGACGGAAATTCTTAATCGAACTTTGTTAATTATAATTTGGAGAATTGATCAATTTATTTTAAAAATAATAATAATAAAATTTAGGATCAACTCAGACAATAAAAAATTGTTAAAAGATTAAATTGGACAATTATCTTTTACATTATTCTCGCATTATCCTTTTAATTAATACTCTACAAGTATTTTTATTAAAAAGAAAACAAAATTTTAAATTAATATAATGTCTATTGTTATTTTTTTCTTCAATGACCATTATGCAATGATTATTAATACAAATAACGATTAAGAATCTCGTGTTCCTCATATTTATATTGATATTTAAATTAATATAATTACGATATTTATTAAATTTTAAATTTTAAATTTTAAAATTAAAAATTAAAAATATTTTAATTTTAATATTTATCTTAAACTATGCAAAATTTATCCAAAAATATATAAAATATTTAGATATAAAGTTTGTACGAGATTTGGATGACGAAAAATGATAATATATATATATATATTAGTATTTATATATTAGTGGAAAATTGACCGGTTTAATCCTCTAACTATTTTCGTTAATTAACTTAAGTTCACAATCTTTTTTTAGCATGTTAAGTCCTACATATTTTTTACAAGCACCCTGTTAAGTCTTTTCTTTCGACTAAAAATTTGAAATTTTTGGCCAAAATTAGTCACGTGCCGAGCACGCGATGTTTCTTTAAGGGCAAAATCGTCCTCACACTATTTCTCTCATAAACCAAAAAAAAAAATAATAATAATTTCACTGGAGGAATTTCGTCGTGGCTCGGTGTCTTCTTGAAACTCCATCATCTGTACCTTAGAGGGAACTATTTTACTGGTTCATATCTGTAGACAGATGATAGAGAAAACTAGTAAAATAGTTCTCTCTACGGTACAGATGTCAGAGTTCTGGGAAGACACCAAGCCACGACAAAATTCCTCCGGTGAAACTATTTTTTTTATTTTTTATTTTTTTGTTTATGAGAGAAATAGTGTGAGGACGATTTTGCCCTTCAAGAAACATCACGTGCCCGGCACGTGATTAATTTTGGCCGAAAAATTCAAATTTTTTGCCGAAAGGAAGGACATAAGCTTATAAAAAGATGTAGGACTTAGGCTGCTCGTAAAAAGATGTAAGACTTAGCAAGTTAAAAAAAAAATATTATATATTTAAGTTAATTAATGAAAATAGTTAATGGACTAAACCGACTAATTTCCCATAAAGAAAAATACTAGTGCAGTGGACTAGTGCATACTTAGAGGACAGAAGTGTCATTACATGTTTCAAAGGACAGCAGAAGCAGTTGTCTTTGAGTGAGAATTTGCCACTAAGACGTTTATCGAAGTAAATATTGCCTAGGCAAAAAAGGGCAAAAAAAAAAAAAAAAAAGGGAAAAATGAAAACGAAATTTATGCAGGGCAAGGTCTTAGGGTAAAGCCCTAAAACCCTCAAAAACCCAAGTTCCCAAGCTTGAACTTCCGACTCCTTGCTCTCTTCTTCGCCATTTCCATTGTCTTCTTTACAATATGGCTACCGTCTTACTACGAAACTCTATTTCGAAGCGTTTCGTCGCACTGTCTCCTCAGATATATTCTTGTTCTAGAGGATCTTTACTCTCCAGTGAGTTGTCAATCTCCGAATCTGTACATTCAAATGATGCCTCTGCTATTTCTAATCCCTGGTGGAGATCCATGGCCACGTTTACTCGAACGTGAGTTTGGATTCTGTGATTTTTAGGCATTTGTTTTCCATTGATGTATTACTGTCTTTGTTATTATTATTGTTATTATTATGTTATTGTACACGATTGAGGTGTGGTTCTTTTCTAATCGATATTTGGTCGGAATTAAGTGATTTGGTCTATATCTGAAAGTTTGTTTCTTTCTTTTCGAGCCGCTACTGAAATTCATAAGTTGTAAACATTTCTCCAAACGCTTGCAGAAAAATGTGTTCTTTTCGGAATCGTGAATTCTTATGCAGCTACATTTTATATAGATTGTCGTGTATTCACCCAAAAAAAAAAAAAAAGAAAGATAGATTGTCGTGAGTGGATGCATTTAGTTCGTTAATGCTGTTGATTATTTGTTGCTGGCAGCAAACCTCACGTTAACGTTGGAACAATTGGACACGTTGATCACGGAAAAACTACATTGACAGCCGCAATTACAAAGGTGAAAATGTCTCTTCTGCCACTGTTCTTCGTATTGATCCTTCACTATTCGTATTATCAAGTAGTTTGTCTTTGAACCTAGGTCCTAGCAGAAGAAGGGAAGGCCAAAGCTGTGGCATTTGATGAAATTGACAAAGCCCCTGAAGAGAAGAAGAGGGGCATTACGATAGCAACGGTTCTAATGCTGACTCCTCTCTTTTTTGTACACTGTTACCAGTTTGTCAGCAAATATCTTCCTTCATTTTTTATTTTGACTGTTGAATGTGTCACAGGCACATGTGGAATATGAGACTACTAAAAGACACTATGCACATGTTGATTGTCCAGGGCATGCTGACTATGTTAAGGTGAGAACTATGACAAAATTTTTGTTTGTGGACTCTGAATGAATGCATATCAGTTTTTCCTGTTGTATTTTCTTTCTCATATCTTGCTTTCTGGTAGAACTAGTTTTGGAGCTTCATGCATATATGAAGAGAAATAAGATTGCGTTCCTTGCTTTATTGAGATACAAATGCGTCAGTTTGTGAGCTTCGTCATAGAACTAAATATCGAAGTCAGTGTTCCAAGTAGTCCACTGGTGTACTTGCCAACCATATTGTTTAGTTCATTAGACAAAATCCATGTCAAACCAAGTAGGTCTGTTCAAGTTTTGCTTTATATTTGCATGTAGGAACATTGAAATAACTAGGTATGCAGGGTGAGATTTGCTGTTCTTAGAGTCAGCTGATACACTTCTGAAGATTTAAAAATTGATAGTGTTCATAATCATTCTCTTTTCTTTATTTAGTTTGAAATTTTCTTTATTCGATTAAGCAAATTACTTTGTCGGAAGGGATTTTCAGATGATTTGGAACCCTTTGAGTGTAATTGAAATGTTAAACTATTGTTCTATTAAAACTATACGGCAACACAGGATATGAATTTTGTGACATGCAGTTCGTGTACCATTGTTACATAAACATTTTGTCATGTCTCGGTTTTTATATTATGAAAACTCATGTAAAGATATGTAATTTAATTAGATTGCCTGCATCCTGATGTTTATTTTGCACCTAGTGAAACAAATGTAGGAGAGAAGTAAATGGAGTAGAAAATTAGAGATCCTAAACATTCATATAAGACCAAATACTTGCACATATGAACAAGAAATTGATGACATTGTGGGTATTCATTGTTGTTGATGAGGGGTAAAACTATTTTTTGAAGGATCTTTATATGTCATTGATTCTGAAGTTTTCATGGTGATCTTGGTTGACCTGTAGAACATGATTACTGGAGCTGCCCAAATGGATGGCGGTATTTTGGTTGTCTCTGCTCCTGATGGGCCAATGCCGCAGACAAAGGAACATATTCTACTTGCTCGCCAGGTTTGTGGTCCATTTGTGCATTCCCGAAGCAAGTGTAGAAAGAAGTTAATGAAGTAACTTGCTTAACCTGAATTGTGTTGGGTTTGTAGGTTGGTGTACCAACACTTGTGTGCTTTCTAAATAAAGTTGATGCAGTTGATGATCCTGAGTTGCTGGAACTCGTGGAAATGGAAGTTCGTGGTAAGCTGGCTATTCTAGTAGAATGTGTTCCACTAATATGATAAATTAACAACATATTTTTTACTTACATGCAAGCTTCACATCTTTGCAGAACTGCTTAGCTTCTATAAGTTTCCTGGAGATGAAATCCCTATCGTCCGAGGTTCAGCATTATCTGCTTTACAGGGCACAAATGATGAAATTGGTAGAAAGGCTATTCTAAAATTGATGGATGCAGTGGACGAATACATTCCTGATCCTGTTCGTCAACTGGATAAACCCTTCCTCATGCCAATAGAAGATGTGTTCTCAATCCAGGTAAGCAATCTGCATTCATTTTCTCTGTGTATGTAGCAGTCAATGGTCTTTATTTGGACAGAAGTATCAAATTATTTCTCTTCTTAGTATGTCTATACTTTGATTATGATGAAAATTTTCTACTTCCTCGCTGGTAGTAGATTTCATATACTTGAGTCTTTTATTGATAGTCAAGAATCCTACCATTTAGAGAAAGCACAAAGAGTGATAAATTTACTAATCCAGAAGAAATTTAGATGATTTATGTGAAACTGTAGTCCTGCCCATTGTTTTGGATATTATTTAATTATTGCTTATGTTGAGGCAAGTACGTTTTGGTGATTTGTGGTAGCGCGAGTGTCTAGGTCTTAGGTACCTTTTTAAAAAGGATAGTGCCCTGTATACAGAATAATAAGTTTCTAGTCAGTGAAAAAAAAAAGAATAACAATTGTTGCTTATGAGACGATGTATGGACCTGGTGCTAATCTATTGCTTTGTCTTTTGAAGGGGCGTGGAACCGTTGCAACTGGCCGTGTTGAACAAGGAGTAGTGAAAGTTGGAGATGATGTAGAGGTTTTGGGGCTAATGCAGGTAAATTTTTAAATCATGTCCCTGCAAATATGCTGGTTGACTGACCTTTTTGAAATTATGAAGTCATGCCTAGTATAACAAGTCAGCAATCAGCCATGTTAGCAACTCACTCTTGCTCTTTTATGAATGTAATTGATCAAATTATTTGTCTGTTTTATCTTTTGACATTCTCCCCTTGTTTCTTCAATGATATTCTTGCTTTTTTTTTTTTTTTTTCCTTTTTAAACTTTAACAAGTCATAATTGGGTTCCAGGTGTTGGCATACATTGATAATATGTATCAATATGAAGTCTTTGCTTTGACTTTCGTAACTATTCTGCACTCGGAATTGTTGTTAATGTTGATCTTTAAATTTAGGGTAACCTGAAGTCTACTGTAACTGGTGTTGAGATGTTCAAGAAGAGTTTGGATTTTGGACAAGTAAGGGGGCCTAATTTTTTTTTTTTTTTTCCCCTTTTATCTTTTTGTTGTATTGTTTGTTTGATTTATTTTCTCTCCTTTTTTGGTGGTTGGTTTTAACAGGCAGGTGACAATGTAGGTCTTCTTTTACGTGGTTTGAAACGAGAAGACATCCAAAGAGGACAGGTGTGTAGTATTCTCAACTATTCGGGATAAGTAGAAGCAAATACTAATATGATGCAAAATTTGTGTAGGGGGAACTTATACATAGTCTGCTCATTGATTTAAAATATTGGTTGTAACTTTATTAGCGGCATTTGGGATCTTCAAAGTCATTCTATTTTACTTATTCAAATACATAAAATCAAGAAATCTAAAGATTTAAGAGTAATTTGACTGATACGAATGACCATACAGGTGATTGCAAAGCCTGGTACAGTGAAAACATACAAAAGATTTGAAGCGGAGATATACGTTCTCACAAAGGACGAAGGTGGTCGCCACACTGCATTCTTTTCAAATTATATGCCTCAATTTTATATGAGGACAGCAGATATCACTGGTAAAGTGGAGTTGCCAGAGAACGTAAAGATGGTTATGCCAGGGGACAATGTAACCGCTGTTTTTGAATTAATTTCGCCAGTTCCCCTTGAATCAGGTGTGTGTGTTTTTTGCTTAAAGTTCTATTGCAAACATGGAATACCTCTGGCTGTTTTTTGTCTTTATTTCAAATATTATTTGTTTTTGACAGGTCAAAGATTTGCTTTAAGGGAGGGTGGCAGAACGGTTGGAGCAGGCGTTGTCTCTAAAGTCCTGAGCTGAGTTATGGGGGGAGGAGTTAAAGAAAAACGTTAACTTTGATTTTATTATCTTTTACAAGAAGAGGGGAAAGTCCACTGTTTCGACATTAATTATTAGTAGGGAAATGAAATCAAGTAATACTGAAGAGTCTCTCTTTCACCTCTGTTATTTTTTTTGGGTAGTGGTTAGAACTTTCAACTCTTTTGATGTGTATCATTTAAATAATTCTTTCCAATACCATTGGTTTTTTAGTTGGCTAAATTGTTGATCAAAAAGCTCTGAATACTATTATAAAAGCTTAGTTTATTGTGTATCATTAACTAAATCATTCAATCATTTATGGTTTCTTTTTTCCGTTGTTCATTTAGGTTAAAAAATCACATCACCAGTGTCATTTTTAATATCCGATAGTTATTGTTTGATTAATTCAATTGTTAAAAATCTCTTTCAATACTAATTTTTTGCTTAGTTTAAGAGAATGAAATTTCTTTTATTTAGACCAATGAATTGTTAAATTTCTGTGTCTTAAAAATATTAGGCAAGTTTCCATATGGTTGGACCTTTCTCCTCATCTTTCTAGCTTTGTCCCTATAAAAATGGGCAGTAAACTCGAATGAGATCCATGGTCGGGGTGGATAAACTTCTGTACATATAGAAAACAGTAATATACAATATGGTAGTAGTGTGAGGCAAGACAGTTTCTCTTACTTGCAAAATTGGGTAGGATTATTGAGCTTAATGTCACATGTTAATTATCATCTGAAAGATGGTTCCTTCCTTGAAAACCCACTCTAAACAACTTATGATTTTTATCACACCGAGAGATGCAAAATTTTTCCAGACGTCATCCAAACCTGAGGAATGCAACTGCCATTATAGTGACAGCTCTGAAGTATATTTCTCTAACATTTCTGTCTAAACTACTCATCATTTCTTCATCTCCTGTACTTAGAAGTTTTCTATTGTTCTTGTTGATGGAGATAACTGTATCCCGTAATTTGTTTACTGCCGAAGAGAGCCAAACCAGTCCAAGTCCCAATCCAGTGCTCAAGAGTTTGGATGCACAGAAGGGGACCCTGCCATAGACTACTTTGCAGACAACAGAAAACACAACAGCAAGACCAGTACCCGCAATGCTGGCAGAGAATTGTGTAAGAAGCTTTGGTATTTCAGGACCTGATCGCTTGAGAAAATTGATGAGAGTTCTTCCGTGTAGCTTTTTGTCAACCATAATGGACAGAAGGCTTTCACATTCATGAAGGTAGTTGTTTCTACAATGATCCCTTTCTTTACTAGCTTTGACATTGCTCTTCTTCTTCGGCAAGCCCTTGTTCTTCACCTTTCTAGAAATGTAAAAAAGTGCAGGCTTTTAGAAGAAAACACAATCAAGTTGAATAAAGTTGTCCAGTTCTCATCTAAGCTGAGAAAACCAGAACTTCCTTTTGAACAATATCTCATCTGGATGTTATAGCTCAATTTAGCTATCAGAAAATAGTTACAGAGCTTCATTACACCAGATTGCAGAGTGCCTTGTGATTTTTATCTTTATAGTAGTTTTTATCACAACTTCTCCTTGAGGAAGCCCAAAAAACACACAAAAAAGAGAGAAAGAAAAAAAAAAAAAAAAATCAACTTTTACGATCCCATTTCACTGGAGAGATTATCTAAGTGATATTAATTATCTTTTAAGTACCAAATTCAGCAAAGCTCTAATACTAGTGGACTGTGAACTAACACTTCAATAAACAGCACATCAGAACACTTCTACTCATGGAACTCAATTAAGCCCTGACAAAGACTGCCTATTTACACTTTTAACTCTGAAACCTACTCCCGAGGTTTCTGGTTATTTTTGTCACTCTTCTGAGTACTGTACCCCATCATATATGTGTCTGTTTCTACTCTTTTTGTTGCGTCATTAAGGGAGATTCGAACTGTTACTCAAAAAGGAAATTAAAGAGAAAGAAGTGGGGAAAGAGGAGCAAAATGATACTTTCAAAGAAGACCATCAAGTACCTTTTCACGGGTTCCACAACTGAAGAGGATCCATGGAAATTAGTCTTTGCTGCTTTGCGTATCCGCCTGTTAAATAAATGCAGAGTGAGATACAAAACTAATCAACATATATAATTTATGAAATAAAGTACCCAAGTTTTCAGAATCATTAATGTTGATCAAATAAATCAAGTTACAGGGAATAATTAAGTTGATGTTATATGACAAAATGACTATAACGAAGCACCACCAGGACAAACTTAGAACTCTTCTTAAGAACACTTTGAGAGAAAAAAATTTCTATAAAAAGCACATTGAATCCATGAAAACCTCAAAGTGTCAAGACGGAGCACATTTCATCTTAGGTTGACCCCAAGAAAGGATTGCTAAACTGAAAGCAACTGTCTACTCCAGGCTTCCAGAATAATCCATGCCACGATGACTTTATTGTGATATATTGAACACTTCACACATTGGTTGCAACAATCATATGGCCTTCATTACAAAGTAGAAAGGTATTTGGAAGTAGTGGATGAGAAAGGAACCCTCTGTACTAGATCCCTATAAATATATGCTTTAAATATTGGATTAAACAAAAAATGACTAGAATGGTGGAAGCAACAAAAGAATGTGAGGTATGAATTAAGTTTCAAAAAATGAAACTAAACTTACTAATGAACTTATTAACTGTACTGTGAAGACAAAGATGCATCTTGAATTTCAAGAGCTGTTGAATCATTAAAGTCAAGCCTAAGCTGAACTAAGCAACAGGATTATGTGAAGCTAATCTTTTCACAATCAACTACAGATATCACAGCTGTCAACTACTTCACAGCCTTAATTTCAGTAAGAAAGTGAGCAAGGGAATGCATGCCATGCATAAACGCACACATATACACAGACGTGCATGTATATAATGGTTTGATTCTATCTAGCTTTGCCTGAACCCAACTTTATCCAATTTGATGGCAAGAACATTTGCATTTCATTTGAATAAATTTGCAATACAAAACAAGTAGCAATATACCTGTCGAAGTACGGGACCAGCATTTGCTGCTTCTTCCAGTTATTTGCATTATTCAATGAGTAGACCTCAAAAGGTGTTCCAGGCATATACTTCATACCAATGCAAGAATTGGCAACAAGTAGCTGGTCGTCATGAAGACGATTAATACAACTATAGGCCAAATCCCCAATACATAGAGGTCTCTCAGAGGAAAAATCTGTAATTGGATATAATAGAGAAGGCCGTGATTCAGCATCAAGCAACAGCTGTGGGTAGTAAGGTGGGAGGGGTTGCTGAGGCATTTGCATCCCTGTTGCCTGAGGTCCCACCAAATCAAAGAGCTTTGACATATCTATTGCACCAGTTTCTCCATCACTTGGTCTTGACAGGAAAAATCTCAGGGCCCTTTCATGATTGACATATGGTTTGGCAGTCAAGTTGAGTAACAAGTTTGGAGGAAAATCTAGTAAAAAGAGAGATTACATAGCAAATCAGTGTGTTATCAAGTTGAATAACATGTTTCACGGCATACATACATGATCTAATATATGATTCCAATAGGCTCACTTGAAAGCACAATAGTGAAAGAATTTAGTAATTGTAACTTAATCTTGCCAGCAGAATTGTAACTTACAACCAAATATTACACATGTTGATAACCATAGATAGTAAGGTTAAGATAAAATTCATTGTTAGCGCAACACATACCTTGATAATCAATGAATAAAGGCCTTCTCATGTTTGGATGAACACTGGAAAACTCATACTCAAGCATACCATTTGTGGGTTTGAAGCCCAGCTCCATCTTATGCATTCTTTGACCAAATGATAATTTATGTATATCATGGTCATGGTTAAAACCAAAGTTTGAGAGGAACTGCTTAGAGTCCTGCAAAATTTTTAAAAATTATTTAATGGGGAAGTTATTTTGACAAATAAGACAGCACATGAATAAGCAGCAGTCCCATGAATGACTGCAGTTAAGCAGATTATTAAGCCATTCTGAATCCAATCTCTCTGTGAGGTTTGTATCACTGCTAGTGGTCTACCTAAGCTAACAGGATAATTTGAATTAACGCTGGAAACAGTCAGGAAGCAGAAACAGCGTCCAAAAAGTACTCAAATACTGAAAGGTTAATGACTTTCTTGACCAAATATTACATCAAAACCATGAAATTTCTGAATAGAGAGAACCTAGTGCTATAAATTAAACAGCCAAGCCACATGAGAACAGGATTTGCATTGGCATAAGGGAGGACATCACTGGCATAATGACAATTAAACACTGTCAAAGTCCTTTGATGAAAAGAGAAAAGCTAATACACAACTAAATATCACCGTCCTCTCCATCTTTCTGTCTTAGGCGGTAAGGTGTTAGAAGAGAAAAGGAACAAATGGCAAATCATCCATGATGTTGAGTTTCAAAATTGGGGTGAGTGGTGAAATGATTTATGAGAATCTATCCTACAAGCTAACAGACTACCGTGACAGGATTAACAGATACTTGACTATGAACACGGAGAGAGACAAGAAAGACTTGGACGCAGAATAATGTTAAAACGAGAGATTCAATCAACAAAACTTTGAAATGCAACCAATACCCATTTGTTCTTCGGAGAAACCAAACCAATTGTCAAATCACTTCCCCATTAAAACCCATATCTTGCAAAAAAAAAAAAAATCGAAAATGAGTTCTTTATCTTTAAACGGATCAATAATTTGCCAAGTAAAAAGTCATTTCTTGCAAAGAATTATCGGGAAAAACTCTCACTCTCTCTCTCTCCCCCCCTCAAGATGAATTGAATCATGTATGCTGTAATTACCTTAGAAAACCTGCCGGGGAGATATTCCAAAGGATGGAAACTATGTGAAGCCATCAAACAAAGTTCGGCCATGTCTGAACCAGAAAACCCGTCTCAGAACTCTCCAGAAGTAATTTCTGAAGCGAGGAATTCTTCAATCTCTTCTTGTTTGTTTCATGTGAGGCTCACAATAATTACAATTTTGGACGTTTCTGCCTCCGCACCTCATAATTTTTAAGATTTTTTTTTTTTTTTTTTTCTTTCTTTCAATGTTAATATATAGTGGCCTAAAATAATACTCATTCTTGATCAAAAAATAAATAAAAATAAAATAACACTCATCCATTTATTTTTGCGAGAGATAAAATGCACTTCCTTTCGCTCTCCCTCTCTTTTTATAATGAAAGTAATAATTGTTCTTCCTTTCTCGTAATTAATAAAATTAGGATACCATGGTATGTCAAATATATTAAAGTATTATTATTAAATTGTCAATAAAATATATTATGTTTGTAAAATGTGTTAAAATACTGATGTAATAATATATATATATATATTGAAATTTTTTTTTTAAAAAAAAACAATATATTGTATTAATATAAATTTAAAGTAGGTTATAATTTTTATTTGATGCAATTTTATCTTTTTATATATTTTTTATTAAATGACCAAAATATATATATATATATATATATTAAATAAATGAATTACATTAGTTTGCTATGTGTCAACAAGTAATTTGATATAATTATAATTAATTAAATAAAAATTTATTAACAATTTAATTAAATTTAAATAACTTTTACAAATTTTTTCATTAATAACAACAAAAATTTCAAATAATAGAATCAATTATAAAATAAAGTAATTTTTAATACCGAATAATTATATATATATATATTTAAAATTTCGTAATAGCATTGTTATCTTTCATTATAAACACATTAAATTTTAAAGAGATTTTCAAAACACTATTAATTATAAATAAAATAATAATAAAAATCTTTTAGATTCAATATTTTATTTAATTTTTAAGAGTTACAAAATTTAAAAAGCAAAGCATACTTTTTAATTTTGCCATCACTATTAATTTAATAAAAAATATAATATTTTAATACTTTATCAAATCGATATTAATACAATGAAATTATATAGTTTAATTAATAGTAACCAAATTACAAGAGGTTAATTGGTAGCTTTAAAAGTAAAAAAAAAAAATTAATATAAATAATTATTTTATTATTTATTTAATAGGAGAAAAAAGTTCTTATTATAAGTTAGAGACAAGTATAATAAGAGTGTATTTGAATTACAATTATTTTTGAAAAATATTTTTTTTAGAAAAAATTTTATTTAAAATAAATGTTGTCTATAATTTTTTTTTTTAAAAATAAAATTTATGTTGAAGAAAATGAGAGTAAATATATGAGTTTTATAGGGTGTAATGGTTATTTATGTAATTTTTTTTTTTTTTGAAAAAAAAATGTATAATATTATTTTATTAATAATATAAATATTATTGATACATGAATAGGGGCCATAATATTGAAGTGACAATCCAAGTGTCTAATGTAAAGAATAAACTCTAATTTAAAAAAAAAGAATAATATCCAAATATGTAAGGTTATTAAAAAACAAAAATTCCTTATGCAATGTAAATTTAACGGTCATCGAAACACACCTAGTCTTTCAATAAGGCGTTAGCGAGCGACGGAGGTGTAACAAACGCGCCGGCCATGGAGAGTGAACTACTTGGAACATGTTCATCACCTACCTGATCCTTTACGTCACTCCAATAATTTCACGTCACAGCTTCTCTGCTATCTATAAATATAGAGTCGAGGAGTTAGGGATAGGGTGCGTTTTCCTTCTACTACTATTACCACTTGCCAACGGCTCTTAATTCGTTGAATTTCTTTTGCTGATCAGAAGAGTCGTTTCCCTTTTGTTCTTTCTTTCTCTTTCACGAACGAAGTCGATAGAGAGAGAGAGAGAGAGGGGTTATTTCGTCACCAAAACTCATCTGTCCCTTTTTCCCATCTGAAACCCTAGAAACTCACTTTCTAGAATTGCCGATTTCTCGTCGATCATAACATTTAGCCTCGATTTCCTCATTCAATTTTTTTTTTTTTTTTTGCAGATAGTAGTAGCAACCTTTTTTTTTTTTTTAAAAAAAATTTTTTGTATCCTCTTACTCTGGTCAAATTCGTTCGAATTCAATTCAAAAACCCTAGATCTGCTTACGATCTTCGAAATCGGTGAACTTTTTGTTTCGAAAATTCGGACCGTTTGTTGATTATTGCCTTCTGGTTTGAATCGTGTGTGTCTATGGTGGATATGGGGAGGATTTGTAACGCGGAATCCTCCAATCCGTCATCGTCGACTTCATCATCGGCGGCGCCGCAGGTTACCACTTCGACATCGATCACGGAGACTGTAAATGGGACGCACGATTTTAAGATCACCGGTTATTCTTTGTCGAAGGGTATGGGAATTGGGAAATACGTAGCGTCTGATACGTTTATGGTTGGTGGGTATTCTTGGGCGATCTATTTCTACCCTGATGGGAAGAGCATGGAAGATAATGCTACCTATGTTTCTCTGTTTATTGCCCTCGCTAGCGAAGGGACAGATGTGAGGGCGCTGTTTGAATTAACCCTCTTGGACCAGAGCGGGAAAGGGAGGCATAAAGTTCACAGTCATTTCGGTAGGGCGTTGGAGAGCGGTCCTTATACACTTAAATACCGTGGAAGCATGTGGTTAGTTCTGCTTCTCTGTAATCTATGTGCTGCTCTCTCTCTCTTTTTTTCTTTTTTTTTGTTGTGTGTATCATTGTTTGTACCTTTTCCATCTTTTTTCTTCTTCATGCCATGGTGTGAATTTAAAAACTTCGTACCGAGCCTTGCATATACCTTTTAAGGCAACTTATCTCTCGTGGTTGGGCCAAAGGACCTGTCCAATGTGTTAACCTCTCTATTTTTCTTCTTCGGAGATAATTGTGCAATTTGCTTCCTTTTGGGCTACCTCATGATATTCAACTTTTTCTCTTCATTGATTAAATAAACATGGGTATAGTATAGATGGTTACGGATCTTATTGTTAATAATCTGAGATATCTACTTCACCCTAGTTATTTTGTTCTGTTTGCAGTTTTTTAAATACTTACTGTCTACTGAGATGCACTTGCTGTCTGAGTAAACTATGAAATATACCGCTGTCCTTTCGAAATTTGCATGTCTTGGTAATATTGTTGTATTAGATGTATGTCTCCAGTATTCTTTCATGATTTTGTGGATGTTGGTCAGTCCTGTATGTTTACCTTATTCCAGTTTTATATAGGTCTTGATGTCTTTTCCAAGTGTTTATGACGGTTGACTCAATTCAGCTGGGACCTGGATCCCTTTGGCCATTTGTGAAAGGGTATTCTTCGTGGTTTTCTTTGTTGCACATGCTGCGGTCCACACTGTCTTAAAATTTTCCTCTTCTTGTTCTTGTTTGGAGATGTTAACGAACCGAGCTGTTCGCAAACAGCTCTCTGCGTTCGAGAGAGCTTAACTAAGGCTCGTTAAACGAACCGAAATCAAACATTTTATTAAGCTTGATTAATTTTCGCTCTTTCGAGCGAACACGTGTATTCGTGAACAAATTTTAATATTTATATATTATATAAATTATTATATATTAATATTATATTTATATAATTTATAAGTTAAGGTTAGGGTTTTTGTTTCTTTCTAGGTTAGGTTAATTTGTTAATTTGTGTGTTTTGATATTTTTATTATTTATAATTAGATTTTTAATTAAAAAAAAAAAATTAAATGAGCCAAACTCGAATAATTTTTGAACTATTCAAACAAATAATCGAATAATCGAATGAACTCGAACAAAATTTTAAATTTTATGCTCGAAACATTAAACACACTTACTCACTTACTACTCACTTACTCAAGCAGTGCTCAAAAATTAAACTAACCGAACTCAAACATTCAATGTTCGGTTCGGCTCGACTTGTTTACAGCGCTATTCTTGTTGAACTCCTATTGTCTATGATAATTATAAGCGTTTCATTTCTAATGGAGCAAAGTTGAAGGCGGCTGATTGAAACTATTTAATGTTTTTTGCAATTTGAATTTGCAGGGGATATAAGCGATTTTTTAAAAGAACAGCTCTAGAAACATCAGACTACCTTCTTAATGATTGTCTTCAGGTTCACTGCTGTGTAGGTGTAGTTAGGTCCCACACTGAGGGGCCTAAAGTCTACTCCATATCTGTTCCACCTTCTGACATCGGTCTACATTTTGGGCGGCTGCTTGAAGGTGGAAAGGGAATTGATGTAAGCTTCGAAGTTAATGGAGAAATTTTTTCAGCGCACAAGTTAGTACTTGCTGCTCGGTCACCCGTTTTTAGGGCTCAACTTTTGGGCCCAATGAAAGAGCAGAACACGCAATGCATAAAAGTCGAAGATATTGAAGCTCCTGTTTTCAAGGTCCAGCATATATATTTTGCTCTATCTCTTTTCTAGTTGGTGTCTTTTCCTTATTGTGTTATGATATGTGTTGCATTTGTTGACAATAGATATTTCTCTCTAAATTTTGTTGCACTTCCTTGCTCTATAACGTAGAATTTTGTTCAGCTCTTTTGGGCTAATATTTGGATAACATTTTCAATAGAAAAAAAAAAAAAAAAACTCTTCTCATTTTGGGAAAACCCTCAAAATAATAATAATGGAAAACTTTTTGTGAAGTGAAAAAAAGTTGTACCAAAATTGTTGTTTGGATAAGTTTTTGATGGAAAAAATAGTAGGTTTTATAGGATTGTTATTGTGATGTTTTTATTTTTGAATGCTGGACCCCGTGTAGAGATTTGTTGAGTCTTTGTCCAAATAACAACCTTTCCCTGTTTCAAGAGAACCCATCATTTTTTCTGTTGAAAATGTAATCAAAACATGACCTTAATTTCCTTTCTGAATGAACTGTCCAATTTGGAATGGCTGCCATTAAACTTGATACTTAACAGTGGTTTTCACTTCCAAAGCAGCGTTCCATTAACTTTGTATGGTGTAGGATGGCAACATGCTCATTATGCATTGTCCTCCTCATCAAACTCCGGCAATATAGGGGGTGTGTATAATGGTCCTTTGCTAAGTTGTTTTGAAAGGTTCCCTTTATGTGCTTGGCTATTCAATTGTTGTGAGGTGATAGATGTTTCTCTTTGATAGAATGCTGTGTAACCTACTGAATTTTAAGTTTTAAGCCTTTTCCTTTTGGACTTTTAAGGCGAACTCATTGCTTAATTTGAATGGGTCACATCCACTCCTATCTCCTTTGAGTTGATGAGTTAATGATGCTCCTATGTCATGTTTCTTGTGTACTTGCACTGTCTATTGTGGTTGGCTGAACCTAAAAAAATGTTGTTTTTTGTTTATTTATTTTATAAAAAGCTGAATCGTAAATGTAATTTATCATCATTTTAGGCCCTCCTTTTTTATTTTATTTTGCTGGTGAAAACATTGTGGTGTTGGGCCTAGACTGACTTGTAAATTAAATTCCTTTAAATGCTTTCCAGGCTCTGCTTCACTTTATATACTGGGATGTGCTGCCGGACATGGAAGAACTTACTGGTTTAAACTCTAAAGGGGCATCCACCTTGATGGCTCAACATCTTCTTGCTGCCGCAGATAGATATGGTTTGGATAGGCTCAGGTTGATGTGTGAAACCAATCTTTGTGAGGATGTTGCTATAAATACGGTTGCAACAACATTAGCGCTGGCAGAGCAACACCACTGCTTCCAGCTAAAATCCGTGTGCCTGAAATTTGTTGCCATGCCAGAAAATCTTAGGGGTGAGTTTGTGTATTTTTCATAGCCAACTTTTCCTTTTCTTCAAAGGAAATAACTAAAATGGCTATTTTTGGTGTTAACTTGATTACCTAGATGCTTGTGGAACTAATGCTAATTTCTGCTGGTCCCTTCTTGCAGCTGTTATGCAGACTGATGGATTTGAATACTTGAAGGAAAGTTGTCCTCATGTCCTCACAGAGTTGCTGGAGTATGTGGCTAGGACGAACGAACATTCTGTTGTTGTCAGCAAGCATGTCAATGAAGGAATTTTGGATGGAAGTGATATCAATGGTCGGCGTGTGAAGCAAAGGTTATAATGCGTTTGCTACTGCTAGTTCAACATTTTTTAGACCAGTAGGAGTTAGTGGAAATCATCTCCCAAGGTTAGAGAAACATTTTTCCGAAGTGTAGCTTCTAGCTTGACAAAGATGTAAATTTAGCCATTCCCCCAGTCTCTCGTTATCTTGTAATGTGTATGATCGTTGATTGTCAGCTGCATCCAGTATTTGTATTCTTCTGATGTGATGTGATGTGAATCTGTATAATTTGCGTATGAATCTTCTCGACATGGGGCTGTTAATACGTGTAACCATTTGTGCAATTGCTTTCAATGCGTTGAACAGTTGGTGGTTCGGCAGGTGTGAACAACCCTGACGGCCACGTTCTTTGGTGAAAGAGAGTTTTTGCTGTATTGTTGTTTAAAATGTTAAACTAAGGATAGGTGGGGTGTCTATTTGGGGTGTGTATTGGCTTGAAAATCAATTAGAGAAATAGATTAGATATAGTTTAGTTCGGAATTTCAATAGAAAAGGAGAATAAATGTTAAAATTTATGACTCCTGAACAAAATAAAACATTAAAAATATTTAGAAAAATAGAGATATTAAATAGCATTTATAAATAATAATAAAAATGTTATTTGTTATTTGAAGTATCAATTTTAATATTTTCTATTGTTACAAGGCTTTCACGGTAGACAATAAAAGAAAGAGTAAGCAATAAAAAGAAAGGCTGAAATCAAATTTTACGAGTTATTAGTTAAAGAGAAAATAGTCGATTCAGTTTCAATATTATTTTCGAACAGTCGATTTAGTCTCTAAATTTTATTTTTAGCTAAATGTCATTTCTAATTTTTTTTAAATTTTAACCTTCTCAATAGGTCTTTTAGCCAGTTTTACCGGTAATTTTTTTCTTTTGTTTTTTTTTTTTAAATTGGAAGGGTATTTTGGTAAAAGGGAATGAAAACCCATAACCCACTAAAAACCCATCCCCAAACCCAACTCCATTCGATTGCAGAAATGATCTGGAACCCCAACGTCATAACCTTCCACAACCATATATATATAAAACTGCTGGAACTCTAACAGAGAAGAAGGATTTAAGCCAATGAGAACAAATTCTTGAAGATTAAGGCAATTCTTAGCGACTGCAATAAGATCCTCATCGCCAATCCTATTCGACTTATATCCATCAACGTGAAGCTTCCTCGAAAGCTTACAATGTTCAGCCACTGCCACAACACCAGCATTTGTTCAATCCAATGCCTTCACCAAATGCAAAACCTCAACTTGGGGACATTTAGAAATTGCTAGCAGCCCAATATCACTCACTTGTAGTTTTTCTAAGTCAATCTCAACCAAATGATTCTCCTGTCTATCAGCGACCGTCTCCAAGAGCCTGTCCTAATCACCAATACAACGCAACAACTTCAAAGTCCTCAAAATTTTCGAGCAAATAATTAATGGCCCGAAGGTCAGCCCGTTATACAGCTCCTTCAAACAAATGGATTTCAGGGATGAAGCGGCTGCTCCTGGTCCTTTTGGCTGGAAAGCACGCCATCATTGACGCTGCGCAGGCGCTTAACGGAGAGTTCCTCGAGGGAGGAGGAATGATCGAGCAAGGCATTCATACCTTTAGCTCCAAACATGCAAGACCCACATGAGAATTTCATGAGATTTTTTGCAGTTTTTGGCAATAAAGGCCAAACCCAGATCGGAAACGTCACGGCAGCCTCGAAGCTTAAGACGGGTAAGATTGCGACATCAGAGAGAGATGAGGGCCAAGGCATCGTCGTTGATGCTTAGCAACTTGCGATCGCATCTGAGGGCAAGCTTGGTGACGGAGTCGAAGCGGCAGAAGATAGAAGGGATGAAGGGATGAAGAGTTGAGCATTACTGACCCTCCCGCCGCCGAATTCAATTTTTTGGGTTGAGTTTTTACATGGGTTATGGGTTTTCCCATAATACCCTTTCCATTAAAAAAAAAAAAAAAAAATTTACTGGTGACGAAAACCTACTGAAGGACCAATTGAGAAGGTTAAAAAAAGATTGGGGATGACATTTAGCTAAAAATAAAATTTAGGGACTGAATCGGCTATTTGAAAATAATATTGGGATTAAACCGGCTATTTTCCCTTGGTTAAAATAGGGTTTTTTTTTTTTTTTTTTTTTTTTTTTTTTTTTTTTTTTTGTAATCATGGCATAGTGAATGATCTAATTTTTAAAATTTGTATAAAAATAGTTTTAATGTTATCACATATGCGATATAGAAATTGCATCGCACATTTTATATACGATATAGAAAAATAATTATAACCTAAATTAGTGCAATATATGAAAAATAATAATAATTTTTCCTTATTTTTACTTTATAATCATATTCTATATCCCTATGATAAAATATTAAAATATATTGATGTTTTGTTTTCTAAGATAAATTTAATTTATTAAAATTTTAATACTAATATATATTTGGATTAATATTTAATTATAAAAAAAATAAAAATACTGTGAGTTTTGAGTATAATTTTTATACTTGTTCAAATTAAAGATTTGATTTTAAAGTTTTACATCTAAAATTAAGGTTTTATGATTAAAATTGGAATTTAAATTTAAAATATAAAATTGCACGTAAATTTATTCAAAACACATAAAATTTAAAATTATTGAAAATACATAAATCCATGGTTGATCACTAAAATTTTATCATATAAACCTTGTTATAAATGGTAAGTTTTTGGCAATCTTTGCTCCCAAATTTTTTTTTTTTTTTTTTGCAAATTGTAGACATAGAAATTTGGATCCAATCACATATGTTTTGAATATATATTCAAAATAAAATTACAATATGACTTATGAGAATAATCTTTGTCCAATTACATGTGAATAATTGTGGGTTGAAGTTTCATTATAAGTTAAACATGAAAGGTGGTCAATTAGATCAATTACGAACTACTTAGATATCATTGTTCTACTTAGTATGGTTTTTATTTTTTATTTCTGCAAACATTATATTATTTATGTGTTTTCAATACACTTACAATTTATATATTTTCAATGAACTTATATGGAGTTTATGCATTTTCAATAATCTTAGAGTTTATGTGTTTTGAATAAATTTATGTGTAATTTTATATTTTAAATCTAAATTCTAATTTTTAATCCTAAAATCCTAATTTAGATGTATAACTCTAGTCTTAAATTTTCAATTTGAATAAGTATAAAAATTATACTTAAAACTCATGTTACCAGTACTTTTGTACTTTTTTTACAATCAAACATTTATCCAAAATATATCACTATTAAATTTTTAATAAAGTAATTTTATCTTCGATTATAAAATAAAACAAAACATCAAGGAAAATTGGTCGGTTTAGTCCCTTATCTATTTTCAATAATTAACATAGATCCACAATTTATTTTTTTGACCTGTTAAGTCCCAAACTTTTTACGACCTGCCAATTAAGTCCTTCTGGCGAAAATTTTGAATTTTTTGATCAAATTTCATCACATGCCGGTCACGTGATGAAATTTTAGAGGTAATATCGTCCGCCCACTGTTCATAAACCCAAAAATTTTAGGGATACTTTTGTACTATTCCAGATTTTTCCATATTTTACAAATTCTTCTATACTCCAAATGCTCCAGTACAAAAGTATCTCTAAAATTTTTGGGTTTATGAAC